>JBBYHM010369519.1:0-18431 GCA_038381775.1 Adansonia rubrostipa | reverse complement strand
TCAAAGTTACTAGGATCTCTAGCAATAACAAAAAAATTTCCACTTGGTTAACAAAACTTCAAGTTATGGCCATGTGAGATGTTGAAGACCTTTCTTGTGGTATTCGAATGCCACATTTTCAAATTGCCTTAAAGTGCTAGCTAAAAATTCGGTTACCTTTTACTACAGTATTCAAACATTTTCTCGATCTAAGCAATAAGTCCTTGCCCAAACATGTTTTGGATCCAATATAAGTTTCCAATAAAGTATCGAGTATTCTCATGGATTTTCGAATACTCTCCGTTAGAAAAAGGAACAAATATCTAACTAAGGTCAAAATTTAATACGTTTCATTCATTTAGTTCATTTCTAGAGTGTAAGGCACATGAAAACACCTTTCACTTTCTTTAAAAATCGTAAGGCAATATTCTGGGTTAAGGTACTTTTTGGATCATTTGCCAAGCTATTAGGGAGGACTTTATGAATTACAAAAAACATGGAATATCCTTTTCAAACAATTATTCAAACATTTTTTTTAATAAAAAAATTTTATATTCCGTTGAACAACCAAGGAGTATGGGAAATTTTGTAGTTGTAAAAGTATCAAGTCATTTTCAATTAATGAAATTATTTTTGTATTTTTTAAGGAATTGTAGCTGAATACCAAAATCAAGAAATCAATTAACATCGAGATTAAAGATAACACATGATTAATAGATAACTATTTAGGGGCATTTCGAATGATCTAACCTAACCCACATGTAATGGACTCTTGAATGCATTTTTTTCTTTGGTTTTTTAAGCAAAGTTTACAATTTTTCTTTAAAGGATTTTAATTAGTTTTATTTTTTTTAAATGATTGATTTTAATAGGGACCAATCACATGTAACTAGAAAAGATAGTGATGTCAAAGCACAACCATTTCAAAATGAGCATACATCCCCTCATTCAAATTACCACAAATAGATAAAAACATACTTACCGAGATAGTCGGGCCAACAATTCATTGCAACAACCATTATTATTTTTTAAAAAAAGAATTAACCATTTTATTTGATTTGTAATACCACTCGAAATTATTTCATTTTTTTCAAATATGGGTACAAGTAAAACTACAATTCCCACAAATGAGTTGTCCAAGACCAAAAAGATTATAATGTTACTTTATCTATATGGTGGATTCAATTTTATTAGTGAATTGCGTTTTGCGCTATACTGGAATTCAAAATAAAATTTGTATATGAAATTTTACGTAGAGTAAGGAATGTGCGAATAATAAGAACAAAATGATTATTTTACTCTTCAATTAAATAATAATTTTATAATTATAAAAACTAAACTCACTTTTAATCTCATACAAACTATTATTAATATATATAAATATTTAAATTTATTATATAGTTAATAAATTATAAAATATTAACATGAAATAATATTTTCTAAAATTATTTTGAAAATAATATGCTAAAATTTAAAATATTTTGTATTTTATTTAATACTTTTTGTTCGAATTTTTTAACCTTAATCTATATAAATGTAATTAACAATCAAGTGTTTAATTGCTAAATATTCACACCCCAACTACAGTGAATATATCAATGGCAAAGTAGGCTAAAACGATGAAAAAGATTAAAAAAAATGAATGTAACATTTCACAACACTCAATATCTAAAGGATTGAGCTGTGAAGGAAAAAAAAGATAAAACTATTGCTACTTGTTACTTAGGAGTTTGTGGCCATGATTACCAATTTCAACTTTGGCAATTTCTTGGGCTTTAAGCATTTTTTGTAGTGAATTTTTAGTTTTACCTCGAATTTTTTTTATGAATTGAAAAGTGACCTAAATCATATATAAGATTTGAAGGAATTAAAGTTTTATTTTAATAATCCAATTTAATATTGCAATAATTTCATTCAACTATTATTATTTTAATAATTAATAATAGCGACACTCATTAATTTATAATTTTTGTAATATCAAAATCAATTATAGAGTACTTTTTAATGACCTCAAAAGGGTTTTACGTTCACAAGAATTTCATACTAATTATGTGGTTTAAAGATAAAAATTTTAAAAAGAAATGCAAAAAATTAGATGAAGAAAAGAGTTATATTAACTATAAAAATAGTTGTGATTTTTTAATTGAATGTTTGAAAATTTTAAAAATAAAATTAACATAAAAAATTAAATTCTCCATAAGGCCCAACTGTCCATAAAAAGCACGCCAACATGTAAAGCCGATAGTAAACAAATTAATTGTTTTGGCAATTTAAGAAAACCACATCGACCTCTAACCCTTCAAAGGTGGTTCCAAATTAAAAGTAAAAACCACCTCAAAAGATGGTTTATATAACAATGAGAATTGCATTTTTCATTTTATTTTAAATGAAATGTGATCTTCAAAATTTTTTATAAGTCTAACGTTTTCATAGGACCCTCTAAGGAATATTTTATTTAAATCTTTTAATAGTTTTTGAAAAACTAAAATCACTATATTTAACCGATGTTAATTATGCAAAAACTTTAATAAAGGCCAACTAGTACATATCGCATTTATTTCAAAACATGTAATTGCAACTAAGCTATTTAATATGATAAATTGTAGTTTTTGAAAAGAGTATATCTACAGAAAAGATATAACAGGAAAGATAAAACTTATATAAACACTGAAGTATGATTTTTTTTTTTTTCCTTTTAGTTAATTTAATTGAACTTGTACATAAACAGATATATTGAAATAGTCGTATTTGACCGCTGTTATAAAATAAGTGCTCAAAACCTCTCAGAGTTGTGTTTCCTATCTTTTATATAGGAATCTCTGAATTTGCACTCACACAAAATTAAGAAAAAAATTTGGCCATGTCTAAAACAAGTTTAAGATGAATGGTCAAGGAATTTTTTCTCATAAATGTGTCCTAAGTACCTATTAGTTTTGAAATTTGCACACAAAACACCTACTTTTAGCTGAACTAACAAGTATGTGATCAAAACATTTTTTTTATCTTCACTCTTATTTATGTCCCTATCCACAATAATTAGCAGAAGAAAATCATTATATTTTTAAAACTATTTGTTTACATATGTTGTGCCGAATTACAATAAATTTTAGTTTAATATTTTAAATTTAAAATTTTTCAATATGATACTAGAACTATGTTTCTTGTTACTATAATGGGACATTGGCCAAAATATAGTGGAACTGTGATATTCGCAAAACATCAAACTTGACTAGATGATACGGTGATGTGAGGCCCATCTTTCCCAATGAAGTTAGTAGAATGCGCAATTTAAAGTAAAAGAAATGAAAAAATATAAAGCCAAATAGTTAAGTCATTTCCTTCAAACAAATTTTATATTCATATCAAAATCTGATATGAATTTCATGGCTACGACAAGAGCTTGTCATAATTATTTTTCACCAACTACATTTATTATCATATATGTTTAATCTTTATTCCTCAAACTCATTTTTATGCTTTAGGATTATTGTCTAATATATAACTACTAAAGTTTGGCATAGCAAGATGGTAAAAGCATAAATTAATATGGCACTTGCACTTTACTGGATCAGCAAAATCTACTACTGTATTGCATGGAGTATTTATATTCCATGCCTCCACCCCAACTTGTGAGTCTATAAACTTTTGACAATAACCAAAAGTTAAATATCACATTTAGCATTGTAAAGTTATAAACAAGAAATCATTAAGAATTAATATACCAGCAAAAGAAAGATACCAAGTACAAAATTAAAAGTGCCGCCAAGAAAACAAGCTTGAACGAGGACCTTCCCATATCCTTTTTAGTAATGTTAATTATGAAAACCTCTCAAATATATATAGGATTGCTCTTGTTCTCTATTGGATATAATTGCCTGAATTCCTCAAACTATATATGCATATATAGGTGAAGCCATCTATCTTAATAAGGTAAAAATTTTCCTAAAAAGTGTAAAATATATTTTTTAAGATTAGATAATATTTCCAAATTTCCTTTCTTTTTAGTACTTGTCAAAAATAATAAATATTACGATATCAATTAGAAGTTTTGATCCTATGAACTTGTTTCCATGAAAGTTATCATGTAAAGTTAGCAAAGGTTAGTTACAATCATAAACATATGAAATGGATTTTAAGAAAACATATTTATGTCAATGACTTATAATTATCATGTTTTAATAGTTATGCATTGAAACACTTAATTGTTAGACTCAACGATAGATGCATATGTAGACACCTAATATGTACAAGCCTTCTAACAAGTTTTTTCTTATTTCTATGTGTTGATCAAAATTTCTTAACTCAGAGCATCTTGAATAAATCATTGACAATAACAAGGCCTATTTAAAATATTGGAATGGATTAGAATGCCTAAATTTATAGAAAAGGTTGGTATACATACTCAATTGAATAAATTGAAAATGTGCTAAACAACAAAGTTAAAGTTGGGAATAAAACATTGAAGAATAGAAATTTGAAGTATACATAGAATCGATTCACCTTTCTAAACAAGTAGGATGGTTATAAGAATAATCAAAGTGAAATTAAGGTTCGATTTTGAAAGTGAAACCAAAGTCAACTGTGGACTAAAAAATACATTCAAAATTAGGACCTCGAATGAGGTTAAGAATTGAAATTAGCTGTACCCATTTGTAAATATGGATTTAACGAAGGGCACGGTAAAATTTTGAGTCAACCAAAGTTATGAAAAGGCTTTATCGAAAAAAATTAGCTTAAAAGTTAACAAAAAGTAAAAGTCAAACTTAAACTTGAGGCAAAGGGTTAACTTTCAAATCAAAAAGATGGGGAATTCAAATATCAAATTTGATTAAATCATAATGAAATTGAATATGAAGAGAAGAGCAATGTAATGCAACTAAGTTCACTTTTGAGCAAAACCCCTAAAGTTGAATTCCCGAGGTCTTAGTCTTAGATGCTTGGGTCCGTTAAACAATCTTTAGCAATGTTAAGCCTTTAGTCTTTCATAATTTCACCTTCATGTTCTAAATCAAAAATTAACTTTTATGGGTAGTTCCATGAACAAAACTTTTTCAGATTATTTGTAAAGAAAAAAATTAATTTTTTATGCTAAACACTTTGGCAGAACCCCTTTGACTTTATATAAGATATTTTTCAACCCTTAAACCTCTGTAATCTTTTTGTTAGTCAAGAATCGAACTTTCTTAGTTTCTTAACATTAGGTCATGCCATCAGTGCTTGTCTCTAGCCACATTTTTAGGTTATTGTTATTTTTTGTTCGAAGTTACAAAGATATTTAGCAAAAGCAAAAAATTTCCACTTGGTTTACAGAACTTCGAGTTATGGCCATGTAAAATGTTTGAAGACCTTTCCCATGGTATTCAAATGCCTAAATTTTCAAATTGCCTTAAGGTGCTAGCAAAAAATTAGATTACCCTTTGTAGACACTTAATTTCGTCAAGATCTCTTTTTAATAATCCTGAATATCTAAGATCGAGAACTTAATGGCCATCCTCATTGCAAACAACCTTTCTCAAATGAACAAGACATTTTCAAGATCTTTTTAGTCATAATTTAAACAGTCATAAGTTCACCTAAAAAAAATAATTTTTTGATCTCTAATTTCGGATATACAAAATGAATTTTAAAAGAAAAATTATTTTTTAATAATTTCTTTTCAAATTTTAAAAATCTATTTATGCAGATGATATCATAGTCAAAATTTCCAATTTTAGGAATTTTATGAGAATTTTTTGTTAAATTTAGGAAATTACCCTTTGTATATTTTAATGATACCTGTATGATATTTATGCTGATATGCACTCCAAAAAATTAGAAATACACAATGAAAATTTCATGTTGGCATTTTATACCACAAGGTATCAGGTTGCTCATTTTTTTAATTAATTTTAAATTTTTTTCATTGTATCACGAGCATTGTACTCATGAAAATTTTTTCTAATAAAATTATTTTGAATTTTGAATTTTGGATTTTCATCTTGGTTATTTTATAAATTAATATTTTGAATAATATGTTTTATTTAATTCAGTTTATATAATTTTTAATATTTTTTTTGGAAATTTTCTCAATTCTAGAATACAAACTTTTTGTTATTTGTAAAATTTTTTGTATAGTTTTCTTGAGTTTTGAATTTTAAATTTTTTTTTAAAAGTTTACATTCAACTACCACTAAATCAGTTTTTTAAAATTCATTTATTTGTTATGAATTTTATAATTTTTTTCGTTTTAGAAATATAGATTTTTCTACTCCATGAATTTTTCGAAAATATTTTTTTAAGTTTATATTTTTTAAAATTCTTCAAATATTATTATTTAATTCATATTAAATAATTTTAGGAAATTTCTTTTATTTTATCAGTTTTGTAGTTTTCTTTTGAAATTATTCTATTTTTAAAATACGAAGTTTTCTACTTTACAATTTTTTTGAAAGATTTTTCTTAGTTTATAATTTTTAAATTCTTTAAATATTACTTTTTTAATTCATATTAAATTTGTTTTAAAAAATTTAATTTATTTTATGAGTTTTAGAATTTTTTCTGTTATCGAGATACAGAGTTTTCTACCCCTAAATATTTTTAGTAGGATTTTTTTGAGTTTATAATTTTTAAAATTATTTAAATATTATTATCTAATTCATATTAAATCAATTTTAAAAATTTTAATTTATTTTATGAGTTTTAAAATTTTTTTCTTCTTATTACAAAGATACGGGTTTTACACCCTGTAAATTTCATCGGTAGGATTTTTTTTAAGTTTATAATTTTTAAAATTCTTCAAATATTTCTGTTTACTTCACATTAAATCAGTTTTTCAAAATTTAATTTATTTTCTGAATTTTTCATTTTTTACATGTAACAATTTTTTTTTTATAAACGTTTTTTCTCGTAAAATTGTGCAAGTTTTCTATCTTAATTTTTTTCCTCGTACATAAAAAATTGTTCTTATTATTAAATTGAATTAAATTTATTATATGAAATTTTATTTTAAAAATATAATTTTTAATTTTTATAACTTAGTTCTTATAGTTAATTTTTACGGTATAATTTTACATATTATATACGAATATCACTCAAAATATCTTTAGAAATCAATGATATCATGCATGACATCATAAGGAGACAAGAGTTATAAATTTAAATCTAATCAATATGTCAAAAATCGAATCATATCTCAAACAAATCAAATATAAAAAATAAAAAAAAATCAACAAATTATGACATGTAATAAATTAAAGAAAATTTTTATTGATTATGGATGGAACCTCACGGCAAGATGGATTCAAAAATCTGTCATCTTGCCATCCCCTTACTTGGGAAAAACAAAAAGAGAATGAAAAAAAATCCTCTCAAATAGTTCATAACTTTCATAAGCTAAAAACTCCAAAAATCCATAAAAATTCTTAGGTTTTTTATGTTTTTCAAGCTTACAAGGTAACTTCTCTTCCAAAATCTTACATTTGTGTTGATTTCATGCTTGATTTATTATTTTAGTGAGTTTTATGATTGCTTGAGCTCATGGATTTCATTCCATGTTGAAAGGCGAAGCATGAAAACAATGATTAAATTTTATGGATTTTCTTGATTTATTTGATTTTGTTGCATTTCTTTCTTTTTTTAATATAATATTTTGTGTTCATTTGTAATAATGATATTATCTTCAATGAATACATGTTTTATAATATTTATTATGTTATGCTTATGATGATTTATATTGAAATATTAGTGATTTTTTTTGTATTTGTAAGCTTAAAAAAATTTTGTTTATAAATTTATGATATTATTTATGAAATTTCATGATGAAAAAAATTTTTTCTTGATGTTTTCTATGCCTTGGCCAAACCTGATTGGGCTTGATAATGGTGATTTTGTGTTTATTTTTGCCTTGATTTTATGTTTTTTTTAGTTATTTTGTAATATTTGTAAACTTAGGGATTAAATTGCAAAAAGTTGTAAAAGTTTTTATTTGATATTTTTGGCTTGGCCAAGAGCTTTATAAGCCATGAGGTTTCTGATTCATGAGTTTGTAAGCATGTTTTAGGTCCTTTCAATATTTAGGGATCATTTTGTAATTTTAAGAAGTTTAGAGACCAAATTGCAAAATATGAAAAATTATGCTTTATGGCTAAAAGTGTTTGGCCAAATTTTTATACACATTTTTGCCATTTTTTGGGTGATTCTTTACCGGTTTGATGATATATTGTGATGTTTTGTGATATTTTATCTTATAGGGGTCAAAATATAATTTTACAAAGTTTAGGGGTTATTTTGCAAAATATAGAAAAATTTTATTTTAAGGCCAAGGTGTTTGGTTGAATTCTTGTTAATATATTTGTTGTATTTTCCATGTAAATTTCATGTGATTTTATGATTTTTAGGGCATTTTACCATGTAGGGATTAAAATGAAAATTTGTAGAAATTTAGGGACTAAATAGCAACTTTTCATATTCAGAAGGCAAAATGTACATTTCACCAGTTTTAATGATTTCTATTATTTCTATGGCCTTCCATAGGGATATAGAAATTCTCAAAAATTTTTGTATTTGTTTGGTCCTCCGAAGGACACGAAATGTAATTTTCAAAATTTTAGGGGCTTGATTAAAAATTTTGCATTTTAAGTCAAACTTAAACTTTTAGCTTTTCCATTTAGACTAAGTTCATTTACTTTTCATCATTTTAGCTCATTTTAAGGTCCATTAGGGTTATAGGATACTTTCATGTCAAAGGTATATCCTAGGGGTATTTTGGTAATTTTGCTCATCAAGATGCTTTTACTCTAAAAGAAAGTATTTTAGGATTGGTTTAGCCTTTCAAGATCATTTTAGGGTTCATTAGGGTTACCAAAATACTTTCATGTCGAAGGTAGACCCTAAGGGCATTTTAAAAATTTTGCTTATCGAGATTTTTTATATGCTAAAGGTGAGTATTTTAGGATTGGTTTAACCTTCCAAGATCATTTTAAGGTCCATTAGGTTATCAGGATACTTCTATGTTGAAGGTATACCTTAGGGGCATTTTGGTAATTTTGCTCATCGAGACGCTTTTACGCAAAGGGTAATATTTAGGATTGGATTAGTTTTCCAAGGTCATTTGCATGTCCTTTAAGGTTACCGGGATATTATCACGCCGAAGGTATACTTTAGGGGCATTTTGGTAATTTTGCTAGAATTGAGTCCTAGGATGTCATCTTGAATCTTATATGCCAAAGATGTGCATTTAGGATAGGTTCAACCTCCCACAATCATTTTCATCTCTTTTAAGATTATAGAGATACTTTCACATCAAAGCTATACGTTAAGGGCATTTTGATAATTTTGCCAAATCGAGTCCTACATCGGGATGCTTTTATGCCAAAGATATGCATTTAGTATAGGTTCATCCTTCCACAATCATTTCCATGTCCTTTAGAATTACCGAGATACTTTCACGTCGAAAGTATACCTTATGAGCATTTTGATAATTTCACTAGAACCGAGTCTTAGGTAGTCATCAGGTGCTTTTATGCTAAAGATGTGCATTTGGGATAGGTTAAACCTTCCACAATCATTTTCATGTCATTTAGGGTTACCGGGATACTTTCATGTCAAAGGTATATCGTAAGGGCATTTTGGTAATTTTGCATTAGAGCCAAGCCCTATATGATTACTAAGATACTCTCATGTCAAACCTATACAATAAGAATAGGTTCATCATATCAGGTCATTTTTAGGTCATAAATATGTACTTTTAATAATAAAATTATTTTTATAAATAAGGTAATGTCTCCTAATTAAATTAATACATAAGATTCCTATCAGAATATGTAAGAAATTTTACGGATTATTTTAATAGTGAGATAACCTTTTCAAATAAGAAGTTGACATTTTTTTATTTCAAAAAAAAAATAAAACCTTTCGTATTTCGCATGGTTCTCCAGCTGGATATGATAGAGAATTCGTGTCCACTTGGTTACCCAAGAGGGTAGGAATAATTTTGTGATTTCAGAATGTAATAAAACCCGACATTCTTTGAAATAATAAATTTATATAATAAAATGTTATGGGAATTATTATTAAATATCAAATATTGAAATGGAATAAAAATCAAATTTATTTTAGCACATGGTTAATAAGGTATCAATTGTCAGACATCACGGGAAGGTCGATCCTTACTTGTGATTGTAATCGACTCCCGAACCCTTTCAAGTGATCTCTAGTATGAGCGCAGACCTCAGAGTTTGTTTTTATGGGTTTCATAGTCCTTAAAACATAAACTCTGGCAGGTGTCCAATATCACCCGGCCAAAATAGATTGGTGGTGACTCTAAAAAAAATGGTCGTTTCGTAACTACTATTCAGAGAAGTCAGGTGAGCGATTCATCTCGACAACTTAGTCCCTAGTTACAAAAAATAAAGTATAAAAATCATGATATAGGCCCTTAGAAATAAAAGGAAATAATTACATATAGATATTTGTACAGAAATAATGGATATATTTGCCATTTTAAGTCAGGCTGGTCAGGACTCGTATCTGGGTCATATTGCAACAACTTGGCAACTCCACTAGGGATAGCTAGAGAGTCAAGCCTAAAATTAATTATGTGTTAACTAAATTTTGATTAATTTGGTTTCAACCAATATTTAATTATAATTCCTGATATTTTTAAAATAATTTTTTCATTGTATTTTTTTACTTATAAATTTCAGTATATATTCTTCATATTTTTCACTAACCCTTTTTTTCCTTTGTAGCATTATTTTTTAGGGAATTTAGGATAAGGTTTTTACTATTTTTGAAAGTGTTAAGTCCTAAAAGGCAAGTTGTTCTCCCGTACACACTGTGTAGATGCATATGTATTAGATTCTCTTCCACATATACGGAAGGGGCATAGGTACCCATTATTTTCGGAGGGGCAAAGTAGCTCAGCCTTCTGAGGTTTTAGCCTCTGTCTAGGCCAATGAAAAGCCTACCGGGTGTAAATTCCTACACCTGCCCGAGGTGTTAGCCTCATTATGGGATGGAAGATACTACCACTTGAATTGAACCCTTTCTGACATAAATCTGCAATGGGTAAGGATTAGGTACCTTGTTAGTTCTTTCTAGACTCAAGGAACAATTCAAGAACCTATTCATATGTCTAACTCAAACCTCATGTAAGGAGCTACAGGAGACTCACCTAGTTAGAGCCATACTCAGTTCTAGAGGATACCAAATTAGGTACACATGGGGGAAGCTTCTAACCCTTTACTGTTATGATTTGAGTTTCTTCATATTATTACTTGTATGTTATGTTATTATAATATATTTTACTTTTATTAATTTGTTATATTACGAAAGAGTTCTTTTTATTCTTGGCATCACATTTATATATATTCCATGGAAATTGTAAATTCATTCATGCATCTACAAAGTTCACATTCTTATATGTTTATGCATTCATAATTTTTGTAGTGTACTAATCTGTTTCATTTATTGTATTTCTAGGATCAAAACATGGGTGATGATTTAGAGGCGAGGGTCCGCACGTCAGAGTTCATCTAAGAAGATATTGATCATGAAGTCCTTGGAATGAAAATCTACTTAATAAGCTGATAAAAATGGTTGAGCGTTTATATAGGATTAAAGAAAAAGAAAAAGATCACATTACTGGAAGTATTAGGATATAGGGCAATGAAATGATTTCGAAGATAATTTTTTGGGCTATTTGCCAAATTTTGTAAATATCAAGGTTAAAAAATGAATAAAAATAAATTATTAGGGTTTGCAAAAATCCCTTAGAAACACTAACATAGCTAGAAAAATGTAGTGCTTGCAAGATCAATTCTTTTTCTTACTTAGCTTTTGAATCTTGTAAATATGGCTATGTACGCCCACAATCAATGGATAAGTTAGAGAATTTTGGTTCATGAAACAATGTTGTTGAATCATTACTCAAATTCTTTATATTCTTACCTATACAATAATCTTTATATCTAGTTCTTAGTTAATTCGCTAACATCCAATCTATTTCATTAAATGCTGCCCCTTGTACTCAATTATTTATTCACTCATTCATGCATTTGTTCATTCATTTATTCACTTATTTGTGTAATTTTTCCATTCATTGACAATCATAATAGGTGCCAATAGAGATTATTGTTGTCAAGACACATACATATTCATGCAAACTAATTTAAGTTTTTTTTTTTTTAGGTAAGATAAAAAATCATTAAATGGAAGATACCATACAATAAGTAGGAAAATACAAGCACACATTTTAAGTTCGATGGAACCACTTAAGATAAGGAAACCAATTTACTAACGGTCAGAAGGTATTACCAATACTTTTGTTGGGGATCCGAGGAAGTCAAGCTAAAATGCAACCACTTTATGGTGTTCAGTATATGGAAGCTAGTCCCATAATACACATTCATACTGACTAAGGGGCGACAAATAGCATATGTGAGACGAGAAAGTATCTCTATCATAGCCAACAGGACCCTAAAAAGTTGAGAAAATAAGGAAATTCATTCAGACAGTGTCCTCAACCCTAGCTTTTCATTGTTCAACAACCTCAACAAAATTAGATGATCTTTACTATTCCAACAAAACTTGGAAAACTCCCTACCCAAGGTGGTGTAATTCGAGCGTCAGGTTGCAACATTTTTTGTCTAAGGATTCCATCAACCAATACATGCAGTTCAATGTGAAGATAATTCAGAGTATCAGCATGATCGGTAGAAGATCATAGGCTACTATAAATTCCAACTTGAATTACTTGGATAATTCTTTGCCATGCAATGAGCTTATGGATTCATCTTTTTTGCTAAAGAATCTAGTAAAGAATCAAGTCTCATATAATGGCTATGCCCATGGCATGATTGAGATGACAGGAAATAACACACATCTTATGGAATTTTCAAGCTTGAAAACTTAGAGTTTGATACACCTTTTCCACTAGCTGATTTACAACTCAGCCCTCAGGGATGTCAATCTAGCAAAATTTTGAAGTTGGAGGATGTTTATCAACAATGATTGGTCTAAAGGTCATCGACCTTTTGGTAGTATGCCAATCAGAGGTAATTTTAATCTCGATGTCAAACTTTTGTGCATTTATTATGAAATGAATTTTGATTTGTCAATAGTATGCACAGTTCAATAACCATGAGTTTTGTTCATAATGATTTCCAATATTTAGGATAATGAAAACATTTTGGAAAATTTTTCTTTGGTAAGTGATCACCATCAGTTTGAGCTCTTTCAGAAAGGTCCTTCACTTCTACATATATAATTCTCCCAAACATTCAGCTATAGACCTTTCATCACTATAGACTGTCCTCACCCAAATGTTCTTTTCTATGGATTCCTTGAAGGTCGAACAAATAGGTTATGCTCTTCAAAAATTCAAATATCAATAGTTTGACATGTGTTAAAATAATCATAGTATTTTGAGATTTCCCATATTTTAATAATCTTTTGCCATAATTTTCATGACACTCTTCCAAATCCTCAATTTAAGAAGAATGAGAGTGAACATAAGCCAAAATCTTCTTTTTCTTTTGAACAAAACCTTTCAAACCAATTTTTTATACATAAGACATGAGATCCAAGATCCTTTCCAAGCCAATCTAATTTTCTTTCTTAGAAGCTCAACCAGTTGTTGGTGGCTATCAAGCCAATCATATCGAAGGGCATATCTTAAGCCTTTATTAAGTGCAGCATCATGCTATTGAAGTATTCAAAATGATTTTGAAAAAAATAACCATTTTTTCCTAGCAAAATGCTTAACAGTTCAAATGGCTATGTTTGAATTGAAAAATAGCCTTCTTTCTCTATCTTTTCTTAAATATAGAAAAGTATTCCTTTTGCAGTCCCTTTTGAGCATGATTGTTTATTTTCTTTCTCTAGACTCTAATCAAGGATCACCCTCCACACTTAAGGGCAAGTGAATCAAAGCTTCAAGATTAGAAGGGGCAAATTCCATTATAAAGTTATGAGAAGAACAAATCAAATGTCATGAAGTAAATTTTGAAGAAAGAAGAAAGTTTGAATTTCAAGTTCAAATATTCCAAGTGAAAAATAAAGAAAATTTTAAGTTCTTTGAGAATAAAGAATGATGAAAGTTTTGAAAAAAGAAAAAAAGAAATAAAGAAAAATAAAGAAAACAAAAGTTGTTGAAGAGAATATTTGTTCATCTTGAAAGACATGCCAAAAGCAAACTCTTTCTGAAAAGAATTGATCCTTGATTCAATTACCCTTAAACACATTATTTGGGCTTATTTATCCTTTTCTTTTTAAACGTTAAACCATGGCTTACATTACGTACCTAACAAAGTCTATTTTGATCAGACATAGCTATCTAGGTTGTCGTACTATTCCTAGGAAGCTCTTTAAAATTTCATCTTTTTGAACAATTTTTGACTCTTTAATAATATGATGGGGCAAGCCTAAAGGACTTTAAATTGCTTCTAAATCAACAAAGATAGCCACCAATGGCAGAGAACCTTTCATGCTAATTCAAAAATGATCCTAAACCCATGAAAATTTCATGACATCAATAAAAAGTTGAGTTAAATGCCCAAACACTGCTTCCTTTCAAAATAAACTTTCAGAACTTTTATACCCAAAATTATAAATTAATTTTTACTAAAAGTCTTTCACATAAATCCTTTGAGACTTTATGTATGGCAAATCCATGGTCAAAATAGTTTTAGAATTTTCATAGATTTTGATCAAGTAAACTTTTACCTCGGGTTAATGAAAAAGTGATCTCATTCTGTAAATCCTGGAATTTTGATAAGTCATGATATTTTTTCATGATTTCGATAGAAGTTTGTAAACGTGCCTCAAGCAAATATTTATCTAATTGATAAGGTTATATTATTGAGTTGATAACATTAATATAATATTTGGTAACCTTTCAAGAAAAATTAAATAATTCCCAGATCCCTAAATAAAGATTAAAAAAAGGATTTCATGGGACAAACATGTGATAACTAGTTAATGATTTAAACCTTCAACTCTAAGTATGGGAAAAAGCCTTTAACTTTAAGTTCAGCCATGGGCTCCTTTTGACAAAAGATAAAAATATCCACAATATCTTATGAAGACACCTTCAAATTGAGGTTCATGCTAACTGTCTTACCTAAAAAAAAAAAAAAAATTATTTACAACATTTTCTAAAAATGCCTTCAACTTCAAGAAAAAGCACACAATTCAAAATAGGAAGACATTTAAGGAATAGTTTCTACATTATGCATGCATTCGCATTTGATAACTTGCAGGAAAATTTAAAAGTGATGCAAAAAACGAATGATGGTCATGCCTATTCCCTCAAAGTCAAAAGGTAACTCCTTCATCTGTTCACATTGACAAAGCATCCTAAGCCTCTTTTATATGCTGACTTGTAGGTTTCATCCCAGTCAACCCATACCTTTGTTGACTCGTCAATTTTATCCTGGTCTGTCTTTTTCATTTATTGATTTATAGGTTTCATCCCAATCAACCCTTACCTTTGTTGACTTATAGGTTCATCCTAGTCAACACTTACCATTGTTGACTTGTCGATTTTATCCTGGTCAACCTCTTTTATATGTTGACTTGCAGGTTTCATCTCGGTTAACCTATACTGTTGTTGACTCATAGGTTTTGTCCCAGTCAACCTATACCTTTGTTGACTTATAGGTTTCATCCCAGTCAACCTTTACTTTTATTGACTTGTCAGTTTTATCCAGGTCAACCCGTATCATTGTTGGCTTATAGGTTTTATCACGGTTAACCTATATAGTTATTGACTTATAAGTTTTGTTCCGGTCAACCCGTACCTTTGTTGACTTATAGGCTTCATCTTAGTCAAACCTTTTTCATTTGTTGACTTATCAGTTTTATTTCGGTTAACCCTTTTCACTTATTGACTTATAGGTTTCATCTTGGTCAACTCTTTTCATTTATTGACTTGTTGGTTTTATCCTAGTCAATGCTTACCTTTGTTGACTTGTCCGTATTATCCTGATCAACATCTTTTATATGTTGACTTGTGGGTTTTACCTCGGTCACCCTTTTTATTTGTTAACTTGTAAGTTTCATCCCGGTCAACTTTTTTTATTTGTTGACTTGTTGGTTTTATCCCGGTCAACCTTTTATTTTTGTTGACTCATGGATTTTTTCTTAGTCAACCTTATCTTTGTTGACCTATAGGTTTTACGTCAGTCAACCCCTTACTATCTATTGACTAGTAGGGTTTCATCCTAATCAACTCTTTTTGTTTGTTGACTAGCATGGTTTTGTCCCACTAAGCTACCTATGACTTAGGTCTTGCCCTAGTCACCGTTTAATTTAAGATTTCTCCTTAAAGTTAATTAGCTTTAATTTTCGTTTTGAGTTTAGTTTTCAAAGCTTAATGACCCAAACGAAATCACGTCTATTTGGTTTTTGCCCTATTCATAATTCTCAATAATGGTCAAAGAGGGGCAGCTGTAGACATCTAATTTCGTCCAGGTCTCTTTTCAAATAATCTTGAATATCCGAGACCAAGAACTTAATAGCCATCCTTATTGGAACAGTCTTTTTCAAATGAACAAGACATTTTCAATACCTTTTTAGTCATAATTTAAACAATCGTAAGTGCATGTAACAAAAAAATCAGATTTTGATCTCTAATTTTGGATATACAAAACGAATATTTAAGAGAAAAATTATTTTTTAATAATTTCTTTTCAAATTTTAACAATCTATTTCCGCGGATGATATCATAGTCAAATTTTCCATTTTTAAAAGTTTTATAAGAAATTTTCGTTAAATTTGGGTAATTGACCTTCGTATATTTTACCGATACCTGTGTGATATTTATGCTAATATCCACTCTAAAAAATTAGAAATATACAATGAAAAATTCATGTTGGCATTTTATACCATAAGGTATCAGGTTACTTATTTTTGAAATTAATTTTGAATTTTTTCACAGTATCGAGAGTAATGTACTTGAGAAAATTTTTTTTTAATAAAATTATTTCGAATTTTGAATTTTAGATTTTTATCTTTGTCATTTTATAAATTAATATTTTGAATAATGTATTTTATTTAATTCATTTTATATAATTTATAATGTATTTTTTGAAAATTTTTTTGACTCTAGAGTAGGAACTTTTCATTATTTGTAAAATTTTTTGTATAGCTTTCTCCAGTTTTAAATTTTAAAATTCTTTAAATATTCACATTCAACTATCATTAAATCAGTTTTTAAAATTCATTTATTTGTTATGAATTTTAGAATTTTTTTCGTTTAAAAAATACAGAGTTTTCTACTCCATGAATTTTTTTGGAAAGATTTTTCTAATTTTTTTTTAAATTCCTTAAATATTATTATTTAATTCATATTAAATTATTTTAGGAAAATTCCTTTTATTTTATCAGTCTTGCATTTTTTTTGAAATTCTTTTGTTTTTGAAATACGAAGTTTTCTACTCCGTAATTTTTTAAAAAGATTTTTCTTAGTTTTTAATTTTTAAAATTATTTAAATTTTACTTTTCTAATCCATATTAAATCTATTTTGAAAAATTCAATTTATTTTATGAGTTTTAGAATTTTTTTCTTTTATCGAGATATAGAGTTTTCTACCCGTAAATTTTTTTGGTAGGATTTTCGCAGGTTTATAATTTTCAAAATTCTTTAAATATTATTATTTAATCCATATTAAATCAGTTTTGAAAATTTTAATTTATTTTATGAGTTTTAGAATTTTTTTCTTCTTGTTACCAAGATACGGGTTTTACACCACCTAAATTTCATAGGTAGAATTTTTTTTTTAAGTTTATAATTTTTAAATTTCTCCAAATATTGCTGTTTAGTTCATATTAAATCAATTTTTTATAATTTAATTTATTTTATGAATTTTGTATTTTTTTACGTGTAACAATTTTTCTCGATAAATATTTTTTTCTCATAAAATTTTGCAAGTTTGCTATTTTAATTTTTTTTCCTCTTGCATAAAATAATTGTTTTTATTATTAAATTGAATTAAATTGATTATATGAAATTTTATTTTAAAAATATAATTTCTAATTTTACAATTTAGTTCTTATAGTTAATTTTTACGGTATAATTTTACATATTATATACGAATATCACTCAAAATATCTTTAGAAATCAATGATATCATGCATGACATCATAAGGAGACAAGAGTTATAAATTTAAATCTGATCAATATGTCAAAAATCGAATCATATCTCAAACAAATCAAATATAAAAAATAAAAAAAAAATCAATAAATTATGACATGTAATAAATTAAAAAAACTTTTTATTGATTATGGAAGGAACCTCATGGCAAGATGGATTCAAAAATCCGTCATCTTGCCATCCCCTTACTTGGGAAAAAAAAAGAGAATGAAAAAAAATCCTCTCAAATAGTTCATAACTATCATAAGCTAAAAACTCCAAAAATCCATAAAAATTCTTAGGTTTTTTATGTTTTTCAAGCTTACAAGGTAACTTCTC
>JBBYHM010369500.1:0-18435 GCA_038381775.1 Adansonia rubrostipa | reverse complement strand
TAAGTTTATGGTGCCCAATCATGAAAAGAAAAGAGATTATTATGTGAATCCGTGTTTGTCCCAATTGACAAATGAACCTTAACTCTAAAAAATGATGAAAGGAGAAGCTTTTCTTACGAAACCAAAGCATCAATGTCATTTATCCCAATAAGGAGAATTAGTTTATGGTGCCCAATCATGAAAAGAAAAGGGATTACTATATGAATCTATGTTTGTCCGAATTGACAAATGAACTTCAATTCTAAAATATAGTGGAAAAGAAGCTTTTCTTGTGAATCCAAAGCTAATTTTGTTTATCCAATTGAGTAGAATGAGTTTATAGTGCACAATCATGAAAAGAATGGGTGACTATTATGTGATTCTCTCTTTGTCCTAATTGAAGATGAACTTTGATTCTAAAAAATGGTGGGAACAAAAGATTTTAAAATGAAACCAATGCATCAATGTCATTTATCTTAATGCAGGGAATGAATTTATGGTGCCCAATTATGAAAAGAAAGGAGATTATTTTGTGAATCCCTGTTTGTCCTAATTAACAAATAAAAATTAACACTAAAAACTGATGGAAAGAGAAGCTTTCTTATGAAAGCAAGCCATTAATGTAATTTATCCTAATGAGTAGAACAAGTTTATGGTGCCTAATCATGAAAATAAAGGGTGATTATTATGTGATTCCGAATTTGTCCTAATTAACAAGTGAACTTTGATTCTAAAAAATTATGGTAATAAAAGCTTTTTAAATGAAACCAATGCATTAATGTCATTTATCCCAATGCAGGGATAAGCTTATGGTGCCCAATAATGAAAGGAAAGGAAATTATTGTGCGAATCCGTGTTTGTCCCAACTGACAAATAAACTTTAACTCAAAAAAATGATAGAAAGAGAAGCTTTTCTTATGAAACCAAAGCATCAATGTCTTTTATCCCAATGAGGAGAATGAGTTTATGGTGCCCAATCACGAGAAGAAATGAGATTATTATGTGAATCTGTGTTCACCTAATTGACAAATAAATTTTAACACTAAAAAATGATGGAAAGAGAAGCTTTTCTTATGAAACCAAAGCATCAATATCATTTATCCCAATAAGTAGAACGAGTTTATAGTGCCCAATCATGGAAAGAAATGGTGATTATTATGTGATTCTAACTTTGTCCTAATTGAAAAATGTACTTTAATTCTAAGAAATGGTGAGAACAAAAGCCTTTTAAATGAAACCAATGAATTAATGTTAGTTCTCCTAACACGAGGAACGAGTTTGTGGTGCCCAATCATGAAAACAAAGGAGATTATTATGTGAATCCATGTTTGTCCCAATTGGTAAATAAACTTTGACTCTAAAAATGATGGAAACAGATGCTTTTCTTATGAAACCAAAGCATCAATGTAATTTATTGTAATTAGGAGAGTGAGTTTATTGTGCCCAATCATGAAAAGAAAAAGATTACTCCATGAATTTGGATTTGTCCCAATTGACAAATAAACTTTAACTCTAAAAAATGATAGAAAGAGAATATTTTGTTATGAAACCAAAGCATCAATGTCATCAACCCAATGAAGAGAATGAGTTTATGGCACCCAATCATGAAAAGAATGGAAATTACTATATGAATCTATGTTTGTCCCAACTGGCAAATGAACTTTAACTTTAAAAAATGGTGGAAAGAGAAGCTTTTCATATAAAACCAAAGCATCAATGTCATTTATCTTGCGAAAAATGAGTTTATGGTGCTCAATCATGAAAAGAAAGGAGATTACTATGTGGATCCATGTTTGTCCTAACTGACTATTGAATTTTAACTCTAAAAATGATGGAAGGATAAGCTTCTCTTATAAAACCAAAGCATTATTGTCATTCATCCCAATGACAAGAATGAGTTAATAGTTCCCAATTATGAAAAGAAAGGAGATTATTATATTAATCCATGTTTATCCTAATTGGCAAATGAACTTTAACACTAAAAAATGATGGAAGGATAAGCTTTTCTTATGAAACCAAAGCATCAATGTTATTTATCCCAGTAAGGAGAATGAATTTAATGAAAAGAAAGGAGATCACTATATGAATCCATCTTTGTCCCAATTGACAAATGAATTTTAACTCTAAAAAAGGATGGAAAAAGGTTTCTCTTATAAAACTAAAGCATTAATGTCATTCATCCCAATGAGGAGAATGAGTTTATGGTGCCCAACATGAAAAGGAGATTATTTTATAAACCCGTATTTGTCCCAATTGATAGTTAAACTTTAACACTAAAAAATGATGGAAAGATAAGCTTTTCTTATGAAACCAAAGCATCAATGTCATTTGTCGCAATAAGGAGAATGAGATTATGCTACCCAATCATGAAGACAAAGAAGATTACTATATGAATCTGTGTTTATCCTAATTGACAAATGAAATTTAAAAAATTATACAAAGAGAAGCTTTTCTTATGAAACCAAAGCATCAATGTTATTTATCCTAATGAGGAGAATGAGTTGATGGTGCCCAGCCATGAAAAGAAAGGAGGTTACTATATGAATCTTTGTTAACAAAGGAACTTTAACTCTAGAAAATAATCGAAAGAGAAGCTTTTCTTATAAAACCAAAGCATCAATGTCATTTATACCAGTAAGCAGAATGAGTTAATGGTGCCTAACCATGAAAAGAAAGGAGATTACTATGTGAATCCATGTTTGTCCTAATTAATAAATGAACTTTAACTCTAAAAAATGATAGAAAGAGATGTTCTTATGAAACCAAAGCATCAATGTCATCATCTTGTGAGGAAAATGAGTTTCTAGTGCCCAATCATGAAAATAAAAGAGATTCTTATGTGAATCTATGTTTGTCCCATAATGAAACAAACTTTAATTCCAAAAAATGGTGGAAAGAGAAGCTTTTATTGTGAAACCAAAGCATCAATGTAATTTACCCCAATGAGTAAAACAAGTTTACGGTGCCCAATCAGGAAAAAAAAAGAGATTATTATGTGAATCCTTGTTTGTCCTAATTGGTAGATGAACTTTGATTCTAAAAAATTATAGGAATAAAAGCTTTTTAAATGAAACCAAAGAATCAATGTCATTTTCCCAATACACGGATTAAGTTTATGGTGCCCAATCATGAAAAGAAAGGAGATTATTATATGAATCTGTGTTTGTCCCAATTGGTAAATGAACTTTAACTCTAAAAAATGATGGAAAAAGAAGGTTTTCTTATAAAACCAAAGCACCAATGGTATTTATCCTAATAAGGAGAATAAGTTTATGGTGCCCAATCATGAAAAGAAAAGAGATTATTATGTGAATCCGTGTTTGTCCCAATTGACAAATGAACTTTAACACTAAAAAATGATGGAAATAGAAGCTTTTATTGTGAAACCAAAGCATTAATGCCATTTATCCAAATATGGAAAATGAGTTTATGGTGCCTAATCATGAAAAGAAAGGAGATTACTATGTGAATCCATGTTTGTCCTAATTGACAAATAAACTTCAATTCTAAAAATTGGTGGAAAGAGAAGCTTTTCTTGTGAATCCAAAGCTAATGTTATTTATCCCAATGAGTAGAATAAGAATATGGTGCACAATCATGAAAAGAATGGGTGATTATTATGTGATTCCATCTTTGTCCTAATTGACAGATAAACTTTGATTCCAAAAAATGGTGGGAACAAAAGCTCTTTAAATAAAACCAATGCATCGGTGTCATCTATCCCAATACAAGAAATAAGTTTATGGTGTCCTATCATGAAAAAAAAGAGATTATTATGGAATCCATGTTTGTCCCAATTGACAAATAAACTTTAACTCCAAAAAAGGATGGAAAGGGAAGTTTTTCTTATGAAACCAAAGCATTAATGTCACTTATCCCAATGAGTAGAATGAGTTTATAGTGCCCAATCTTGAAAAGTAAGGGTGATTATTATGTGAATCCATGTTTGTCCTAATTGGCAAATGAACTTTAACTCTAAAAAATGATGGAAAGGGAAGCTTTTCGTATGAAACCAAAGCATCAATGTTATTTATCCCAATGAGTAGAATGAGTTTATAGTGCCAATCATAAAAAGTAAGGGTGATTATTATGTGATTCTATCTTTGTCCTAATTGACAGGTAAACTTTGATTCTAAAAAATGGTAGGAACAAAAGCTTTTTAAATGAAACCAATGCATCAACATCATTTATCCCAATACAATGGATGAGTTTATGGTGCTTAATCATGAAAAAAAAAGATTATTATGTGAATCCATATCTGTCCCATTTAATAAATGAACTTTAAAACTAAAATATGATAGAAAGAGAAGCTTTTCTTATGAAACGAAACCATCAATGTCATTTATTCTAATGAGCAGAATGAGTTTATGGTGCCGAATCATGAAAAGAAAGGGTGATTATTATATGATCTTGTCTTGTCCTAATGACAGATGAACTTTGATTCTAAGAAATTGTGGGAACAAAAGGTTTTTAAATGAAACCAATGCATTAATGTGATTTATCCCAATGCAGGGATGAGTCTATTGTGCCCAATCATAAAAAGAAAGGAGATTATTATGTGAATCTGTGTTTGTCCTAATTGACAAATGAACTTTAACTTTAAAAAATGATGGAAATAAGAGCTTTTCTTATGAAACCAAAGCATCATTGTAATTTATTCTAATAAGGAGAATGAGTTTATGGTGCCTAATTATGAAAAGAAAGGAGATTACTATGCGAATCCGTATTTGTCCCAATTGATAAATAAACTTCAACTCTAAAAAATGATGGAAAGAGAAGCTTTTGTTATGAAAGCAAGGCATCGATGTTAGTTATCCCAATGAGGAAAATGAGTTTATGGTGCCCAATCATAAAAACAAAGGTGATTATTATGTGAATCCATATTTGTCCCACTTGACAAATGAACTTTAACATAAAAAAATGATGGAAGAAGAAGCAATTCTTACGAAACCAAAGCATCAATGGAAAGAGAAGCTTTTGTTATGAAAGCAAGGCATAGATGTTAGTTATCCCAATGAGGAAAATGAGTTTATGGTGCCCAGTCATAAAAACAATGGTGATTATTATGTGAATCCATGTTTGTCCCACTTGACAAATGAACTTTAACATAAAAAAATGATGGAAGAAGAAGCAATTTTTACGAAACCAAAGCATCAATGTAAATTATCCAAATAAGGAGAATGAGTTTATGGTGCCCAATCATGAAAAGAAAAGAGTTTATAATGCCCAATCATTAATGATGGAGAGCCCTATGGGTGTTCCCTCAGTCGATTGTCTGTAGATGTGGAGACTACACTTGTGTACCGCTCTTAGGATTATAGGGAAATACCAGTTATGTTCCTCTATTATTGTTGTATCAGTTCCAGTGCCAGCAATTCATCCTGTTCTTCAAAGACTTGGGACATTAGGATTTTGAATAAGGAGAGCCCAATTATAAAGCAACAGTCCAGTCAGCTTTCCAAGCTTGGAATAAGGTCCATTGTATGGAAAGATACTAGAGAGGAAGCCTTACCACTCCTAGATATGAAGAATGGAGACTCTACTATATCAACGATTCATTGCCATAACCCAACTCCAGGATATTGTAAATCCTAATAGAGGAATCGCCTTCTGAGGTTGTGCTACTTAGAAGGGAGTTTGAGTGAGAAAAGGCATCATTTGCCACAGAAATCTCTCAACTTAAGAAGGAAAAGGGCCAGCTAGAGATGGATATCTATCTTAGGAGCGGTGAAATGGATTGAGTCATTAAAGAAAGGGATTGTTACAAAGATGACCTCAAGAGCCTAACAAAGGATTATGTGACACTACAAAAGCTTACAAGTCCTAACATATTGGTAAGACATCAATCGAATGGGAAGCAAAAGTTGCCATTTTCAATCACGAGCTGAATCAGCAAAAGAAAAAAGTCAAAACTAGTAAAGAAAAATTCATGAGGGCACATGCTCTTGCTTCCACCTACCAATGGAGAAATCAAAGACTCGAGGCCTAAATGCGAGATGTAAGAGCTGCCAGGGTTAAAAATGAAGCCCTCACTCACAGAATCCAAGAGTTAGAACAGTATCTTCAAGATCATTAAGGTCATATCAATGAACTAACAAGGGCTTTTGAGCAACACAAACTAGATTGGCAAGTGACAATTGACCAAACACGTCTAAAATACCAAGAACAACATCAGCACCTCACTGAACAAGTTTAAATGGCTCAACAAAAGGTGGATGACATGATTAAAGCAGCTCGACCCATAAAGTGAGACATCGTACCTGTTGAAAATCAAGAGCAACAACTTTTGGGTTTTCTTGATTGTATGATTACACAATGTAATCATGTTAGATACTTTCAGATATAATCATGTCATAAAAGAAAAAACCATTATGTGACTCTATGGATGATGTCGTTGATGAAGCTGCTACAAGAATCAATTGTCTTCAATGCATATGCACATTTAATTTCACCATTTTTCATTACACTAGCATCAATCATTCATTGCATCATATATTCTCATCAATAAATAAAAGTTTAATACGGGAATTAGGCCATAAACGTGCAAGGGATTTCGAGATTAATTAGGAACACGAAACCTTACATCATGTACCACTACAACACATAACACTGTAAGCAAATCACGGAGAGCGATCATGAAGCTCGTATTGAGAGACTTGAGCTAATGGTTACGGAATCACAGGATCAGATGCTCCGTCAGCAAAGCAAAATGCAAACTCAGATGGCGAACTTATAGAACTAATGATAGCCTTTATGAAAGAAAAGCGTACGCTAGAACTACTAAAACAAGGAATGATCCTCCCAACATTGAAAGTCCTCCTGCGAATAATCTAGAACCTGCCCAAGGGGAAATTAGACAAGAACAATGGCCCATTCGTTCACTTGCCGCTCAGGCTCTGCCAGTCAACTACCTAAATCCCATTGCGATAGGTCAATTCATTCTCGATACTCAAGAGGTGAAAGAAAAAGCCTCATCAATATACTTGATAGCCTTTGACCATAAGGAACCAAAGAAAACAGAAGGTCAAAAGTCCACCATGACTACGAAAGAAATGAATAAATTCCATCTACTGGAAAAATACCTCTAAGCTATTGAGGGGAATGACAAATTCAAAGCCCTTGACGTACAATCGCTATCTTTGGTGTCCAACCATATCATTCCTTTGAAGTTTAAAGTCCTAGAGTTTGAAAAGTTTAATGGAACCACTGATCTTTCTACCCATGTCTGAATGTACTTGTAAAAGATGGCCGGGTATGAGAAAGATGAAAAGCTTCTTATGCATTGCTTCTAGCCCAACCTCATTGGGGCAATAGCTCAGTGGTATATTGAGCTACACAATGTGAAAATTTAATCATGGGCTAACTTGGCTAAGGGATTTCTACATCAATACCAGCATGTGTCAGATTGGGCATCGGATTGACTTACCCTAATGAATTTTGAGAAGAGATCCACTGAAAGTTTCAGACAATACACCCAAAGGTAGAGAGAAGAAGCAGCCCTAGCCCAACTTCCCCTTATAGAAAAAGAGATGATAGTCACTTTCATTCATACCTTACATGCTCCTTAATACGAGAAGCTTGTAGGGAATGCCACCAAGAAATTCGCAGACTTGGTTCTCTCCAGAGAAATGATTGTTACCGCCATTAAGAATGGTAGAATATCTATCGGGGAAGTAGCTGGATTGAGTAAGAAGCTTATTGATAGTAAGAAAAAGGAAAGAGAGGGCCAATGCCATAAACTATACTGGCTCATCTCAACCAAGACAGCATCAAGCACCCAACCCTCGCTACTCAAGCACGCCATACTCTTACCCCATCACAATATCCCTACGGCCAATTTATGCCATAACCTATAACCCATCAAATCCACTACTAAGCTACTCTCCGTAAGTCCAACAAGATACTAATCAAATAACCAATAATGCACCTAGCAATCGAGGTTCAAATTAACAAAGGCAATAATTTAATCCCATTCCTCTAACCTATAAGGAGCTCTACCAAACTTTACTCTAAAATCACTTGATGGCTCCGATCTATGTCCTAGAAAAGAAGTTGCCATACCCATAATGGTACAACCCTAATGCCCACTATGAATACCACGCTATGGCCGCAGGGCATGACATCGAGAACTGTATTCAAGCAAAATGTGCAAAATCTGATTGACTCCAAAGTTTTACAGTTCAGGATAAGCTAGGTGCTAAATTTTGCTGCCAATCCTTTACCAAACCACACAGAGCCAGCTGTAAACATGATCATACTGAGAATAAACATGAAGTCAAGACAACCATAGAGGAAGTAAGGATGCTAATGTCCTTGGTCTAGCAGGCATTGATTTGGGTAGGATTGCTCAACGTAATTGAAAAATTAGTGGACAATCCTAACAACTTCTATGACTTCCACATTGTTGTAGGGCATGCCTTACAAGTTTGCGAGGAGTTTAGATCCATGGTTCAAAGAATGATAAATGAAGGCCAGATAGAATTCTATCATGAAATACACCAGTTGCTGAATCTATCAACATGATAGAGGATGAAACCACGCAGTTGCCTTATGGAAGAAACCGACCCCTCATTCTTTATAGCAAGTCAAGTCATGAGGTTAGTTCTTTCACACCTGCACCAAAGTTAGTGATGGAGATACCTAAATCGTTCTTGTATAAGAGCAGCAAAGCTGTCCTATAAAAATATGAGAATCTTGTAGTGATGATCAGAGAACTAGCTCCCACAATTGTTATAATGGAACTGTTAGGAGTTAGTCACCTAACCCATAGCAGTAGGTGTTATGCTCCCCCAGCTCAAGAAAATAGAAGGTTGATGCATCTCCAAGCACCATTACCACTCAGGCCCAAGTGAAGAATTTTGAGCCCAAGAAAGCTAAGGAAGTAGTAAGTGAAAGTGAAGCCATAAAGTTTCTCAAGTTCATCAAGCATAGTGAATATTGCATTACAGACCAGTTAACCAAACAACCCACAAAGATCTCTATGCTATTTCTGCTTATTAATTCAAAGGCTTATCGAAATGCATTACTGAATGTATTAAATGAAGCATATATGCCATCGGATGTCTTCATGGACAAATTGGATAGACTAATGAATAACATCATGGCCGATAATTATATCTCCTTCATCGATGATGAGATCCCATCTAGAGGCAGGGGTAGTTATAAAGCTCTGCACATCACTACCTATTGCAAATGACATATTTTGCCTAAAGTACTCATAGACAATGGGTCAGCCTTTAATGTTATGCCTATGACTACATTAAGCAAACTTAATGTTGATCAGTCCAACATTAAAAGTAGCCACACTATAATCTGAACTTCTGATTGAACATGTCATGGAGTAAGTAGAAATATCATAATCTAACTCTAGATAAGCCCATGTACATATGAAATGGACTTTTAAGTTATTGATATTAACCCTTCTTACAACTGCCTATTGGGAAGGCCATGGATACATTCTGTCAGAGTCATCCCATCCTCTCTCCATCAGAAGCTCAAATTTGTGATAGATGACAAAGTAGTCACCATCAGGGCTGAAGAAAATATGATCGCCATTGCTTTCACTGAAGAGATTAACATAAAGCCTAATAAAGATACACTGGAGTCATCCTTCCAATCCTTTAAGTTTGTTAATGCAACATTTATGGGAGAAAGATTGCCAATTATTGAACCCCACTTGTCAAAGAGTATTCACTCGGGTTTAAAGATGACCATTAGCAAAGGTTGTCATGCTGGAAAAAGGCTTGGCAAGAATCTACAAGGGATAGCTTGAGCCCTATGGGTCACCATTCAAGCCAACAAAAGAGGTTTAGGATTTAAGGCCAATGTGCACTTAAGAAAGTAGCAAGAAAAGAAGATCTGCAGCCAACAGATGATATAATCATTGGGTCCAAAGGAAGAATTAAAGCTGACAATGTTCTTATCTCTCATGATATATTTCGCTTAGGAGAATGAATCGATCCAAGCTAACCAGAAGAGCAAAAGGCTAAAGATGTCTTGGTCATCTTAAATAAAGCAATTAATAACCTCTATCTTTAAGATACTGAGCCATAAAATTCATGTCTTTCTACTAAGACTTGATTTTGATGACAGGGCCATGACAGAAGCCTTGACACTTTTTTTGTCCCTTTCATGTAATGTCAAGAGGTGAAGACCTACCTACCCTTACCCAAAGGTAGGTAGGTGTCCTATGTAAGGGCATTTTTATCAAACATTATCAATGAAATGACTTTTGTATATATCATCCCATATTGTGTGCCTATATCACTTTTCAACCTTTTTGTTTTCACTATTTTTTTGTGTCTTTTTTTATCCAAATCATTTGGTTGTATGCGTGCCGTTTGCAATGTTTATTTCTTCACTCTTTCAGGTGTCTTGATGACAGTGATATAGATGTGTCTGATGGGTTGCTGAAAATTGATTTTGAACAGTCAATTTGCACTACTGAAGTCGATCTTGACAAAGATTTTGAAGAGAGCTCTGTACCACCAGACTCTTATGATTAGTTAAGCAAGAGGAGAAGCAGATCATGCCCCATAAAGACCTAACAAAAGTAATAAATTTAGGTGCTCAGGAGGATCAAAAAGAGATTAAAATCGAAACCTCAATAAAGTTAATGACTAGGACCAAGTTGAAAGAATTACTTTAGGAATATCGAGATGTATTTGCTTGGTCATGTCAAGACATGACAGGACTGGACGCTGATATAGTGGTCCACAAGCTTCCCGTCAAGCTCGAATACAAATCGATCTGACAAAAGTTAAGGAGGATGAAGCCAAAAATGCTTCTCCAAATTAAAGAGGAAGTCCAGGGTAGTTTGATGCAGGGTTTATTAGAGTAGCCAAATATCCAGAATGGGTTGCCAATATAGTCCCAATCTTAAAGAAAGATGGCAAAGTGCGAATATGTGTTGATTATCGATATCTGAACCAAGCTAGTCCTAAGGATAACTTTTCGTTACCCTATATCAACGCTTTAGTAGATAACACAGCCAAGAATTCTCTTTTCTCTTACACGGATGGATTCTCAAGCTAAACCAAATTAAGATGGCACCCGAAGACATGGAGAAAATAATTTTGGTAACCATGTAGGAGACATTCTGCTATAATGTCATGCCCTTCAAACTCAAAAATATTGGGGCAACATATTAGTGAGCCATAGTAACCCTATTCCATGACATGATGCACAAAGAAATTGAAGTCTACATTGATGATATGATTGCCAAGTCAATGAAAAAGGATGAGCATGTCGTAGACCTTTAGAAACTTTTTGAATGGCTACGAAAATTTCAACTCAAATTAAATCCTACTAAATGCACCTTTAAAGTCACTTCAGGCAAGCTTCTAAGCTTTATTGTCAACAAAAAAAGGATTAAAGTTGACTAAGATAGTGAAAGACATTTAAGATATGCCACCAGCTCAAACCCAAAAGGAAGTGAAAAGCTTTTTAGGGAGACTAAACTACATTGGTAGATTCATATCCCAACTCACTAACAAATGCCAACCCATCTTTCTACTCCTTTGTAAACAAAATCTGAGAAAGTGGAATGACGCATGTCAAAAAGCCTTTGATCAAGTCAAACATTATCTGTCAAGCCTGCTAGTATTGGTACCGCCAGTGCCCGATCGATTTTTAATCCTTTACTTGGCAGTCTTCAACAAGTTTATGGGTCGTGTATTAAGGCAGCATGATGAGTTAGGAAATAAGGAACAAGCAATCAACTACTTAAGCAAAAAGTTCATGAAATACGAGTGTAATTACTCTAGAGTCGAGAAGTTATGTTATACTTTAGTGTAAACAGCCAAGTAACTCAAGCAATACATGTTGTATCACACCACATGGTTGATTGTAAGGCTTGATCCTATCAAGTATCTATGCAAAGCCCCTTCATTATCAAGAAGGCTAGCTAGATGGCAAGTCCTGCTTTTTAAATATGACATTGCCTATATCAATCAAAAGGCCATCAAGGGCAGCATGATAGCTAACTTTTTGGCAAGTCGAGTGGTAGATAACTATGAACCCTTAAATTTTAACTTCTAAGATTAACATCTAATGTGCAGTTCTAAAGATGAGGATGCCTCCAACAAAGATCAATCTTGGAAGATGTATTTTAATGGTGCATCAAATGCTCTAGGACATGGAATTGGGACAATATTGATGTCACCCGATAAGAGTCATTATCCATTCATAGCAAGGCTAAACTTTGACTACACGAATAATATCATAGAATATAAAGCTTGTGTCATGAGGCTTTAAGCAGCCATTGAGAGGAATGTCAAGATATTATAGGTGTTCGATGATTCGACCCCAGTCATCTACCAATTAAAAGGGGAATGGGAAGCTGATAGCAGACCTCAAGAAAGAATTTGATGATATTAGTTTTTCACACTTACATCAAGAAGAGAACCAAATAGTTGGTGCTTTGGCTACCTTGTCATCAATGTTTAAAGTTAACTAAGAGTCAAACATTACTTCTATCCAGATGAGCATCTACACAACTTTGGTTCATTGTCATAAGGTTGAAAAAGAGAATGATGGCCTACCATAGTTCTATGACAGCCTTCATTACATCATGGATCAGCAATATCCCAAACAGGCAACCAAGACTAATAAAAAGACTATCAGAAGGCTGGCCATAAGATTTGTTCTCGATGGAAAAATCTTATACAAAAGGAGTCACGATTAAGTATTGCTCAAATGCATTGATACTCCTAAAGCCAAAAGGATCCTAAAACAAGTTCATGGAGGGATTTGTGGCATACATGCTAATGGACATTGGATGGCCAAGGAAATCATGAGAGTGGGTTATTATTGGTTGATCCTCGAGAGAGACTGCATCAATTATGCTCGAAAATGCTATAAGTGTCAAATTTATGCTGATAAGATCAATGTCCCTCTAACACCATTTACGTATGATGGCCCTATGGCCCTTTTCCATGTGGGGCATGGACGTGATCGGGCCAATCACCCCTAAAGCTTCCAAAGGTTATTGTTTTATCTTAGTAGTGATCGACTATTTCACCAAAGGGGTAGAGGCTGGCTTGTATGCTAATGTCACTAGATCGACCGTCTGTAAGTTTGTCAAGTGGGACATTATCTGTAGATATGACCTCCTGAATTAAATCATCACAGACAACGCAAGCAACTTAAACAATTAAAATGATGCAAGTGGTCTGCTCATAGTTCAAGATCCAACATCATAATTTTGTCCCTTATTGCCCAAAGATGAATGGGGCAGTCAAGGCAGCCAACAAAAACATTAAAAGAATAGTTAAGAAAATGGCTTAGAGTTACAAAGATTGGCCTGAGAAGCTATTCTTTGCACTTCATGCCTATTGGACCTCAGTTTGCACTTCCACAGGTGCTACCCCATTTTCTCTTGTCTATAAGATAGAAGCTGTATTGCCCATCGAAGTAGAGATCCCTTCTCTCAAAGTTTTAATGGAAATGAAACTTGAAGAGGCTGCATGGGTCAAGAACAGATATGACCAACTCAACCTCATCAAGGAAAAATTCATGAAAGCCATCTGCCATGGTCAAATGTATAAAAAATGCATGATCTGAGCCTAGGACAAAAAGATGCACCCACAACAATTTCACCCAGGCGAATTGGTATTGAAGAAGATACTTCTAATCTGTAAAGATGCATGGAGCAAGTCGACCCCTAATTGGGAAAGATCGTATGTTATGAAGCAAGCCTTCTTCAGAGGGCCTTAATCTTGTTAGAAATGGATGGTAATGCCTTGCCTAACCCAGTTAACTCAGATTTTGTCAAGAAATACTACACGTAGAGGGCGAAAACTTGAAAAGATGTCCTTTAAAAAAAAAGAATAACAAAACAAAATAAAAAAAAATAGAAACCAAAAAAAAAGAAGAAAAAAACAGAAAGGGTGTCCAGATGAAAATTCGAAAAGGGCATCTGGGCGGCCAACCTGACTACAGTTGAAAACTCTAAGGGTGACTTGAGAAGATCAATTTTGATAAGGCATAAACTGAGATCACTTACAAAACAAAGTGAAATAATCTTAGGGATCTTTTGAAGATCAGCTTATACAAGTCACATTCATTGCTCAAGAAAGATCCTGGAAAGCACCTAAAGAACATCCATGTCATGATTGTCAGAGGCATCTTTTTGCTTAAAAGATCATTCTTCTGGCTACCCTATCACTTGTTTGTCAAATAGCATACCAAGTTATATCTCTTTGTTGTTATGAATATTACCTTGTTTCTTTTAATCCCTATATAATTCATATTGCACTTGTCATTTAACTGATAATGTTCGATAATCAACTGAAATATGCATCAGTACATCTGATATTACATTAAAAGTAAAAAAAAAAAGCACAAGGAACTCTACTCACACCCTGATCATCAAGATCATAGACTTTTCATGTCCAAAAAACTTGCTTGAGATGACCATACACCAAACCATTTCTTGTTTTCACAAGCCACATCTTAAGAAAAACCATTTAAGCTAACCAAAAATCAACCCATGCATTCGATCAGATCCTATCGAAACCAGAAACATCAATCTAACTAGTCAAACTATCTCTAAATTGTTGACAATGCCTTTCAATTGTTAGGAAAATGGTTGAGCCTCTCAAAACAGGAAACATCATAATCCAGATTCCTAAAAATAGATGAATAACTTAACTATCAAAACATCACATCCCTAATGGAGCTAGAGTAATTCACAATGGTTACCTCTTATGATAGATTTTTTTTATCGTATCCCCAGTAGAGCCGAGATAACCTACAATCCCCAGCGAATTAGGAAAATTCCTATCATAATGGCAACAAAGCTGAATTGCCATCCGTATGTGAGTCTGAATGATGTACGAGAAAAATGATAGCTATCTCTCGCATTAGACTTCACATCATGCAATCATGATAGCATTCCACATCATGCATTTACATTATCATCACACATCATGATTTTTGTAGTGTTACTTCAAGCCAGGTTCACCAAACCTCCAAGGATTGCCTAATAAAAACTTTAAGCTTCGTAAACCAAGCATTTTTCAGAATGCACCTATCAAGAAACATTTTTAAGCCTACACAAGCTGGTGGTAACAAACTTGTCTACAAACAATTGGATGCTAATCATACCCATATCAAGCCCACAAGTCAGTGGCATCCTCTTCAAGGCCCATAAGTTAGTGACACCTTTCCAAAAGCCTATAAGTTAGTGGCACCCCTTTAAAGCCCATAAGAGAGTGGCACACTTTTTAAAGCCCATAAGTTAGTGGCACTTTTTTGAAGCCTACAAGTTAGTGGCACCTTTCCAAAAGCCTGCAAGTTAGTGGCACCCCAAAAACCTGTAAGTCAGTGGTGCCCTTTTCAAAGCCCACAAGTTAGTGGCACCCTTTCCAAAAGCCCACCCATAAGTTAGTTGCACCCTGTTAAAGCCCATAAGTTAGTGGCACCCTTTTCAAAGCCCATAGGTCAGTGGCATCCTTTTCAAAGGCCATAAGTTAGTGGCATCCTTTTCAAAGCCCATAAGTCAATGGCACCTTTTCAAAGCCCATAAGTTAGTAGCATCTTTTTAAAGCCCGCACAAACTGACGACACCTGCATTAAAGCTTGCATAAGTTGGCGACACCTAAAATCAAAGCCTGCATAAGGTGATGGCACCTAAGTCAAAGCCCCCCCAAGCTAGTGGCATCAAGTCTAAGTCAAAGCTCGCAGAAGCTGATGGCACCTAGTCTGAGTCAAAACCTACACAAGCTGGTGACACCCGAGTAAAAGCCCATATCAGCAGTTGGCACCTAAGTCTAAGGCAAAGCTCGCATAATCTTGGGGCACTTGAATCAAAGCCACATGAGCTGGTGATGCGTCAAAGTCCGTATAAATTGGTGGCACCTACATCAAAAATCCATGATACTCTGCACCTACCTAAGGTGCTCAAACCTTAAAAAATCGAACACCCTAGTGTTCTAGGAAATGTTATTCCACCCCAAATAAAATAGTGTTTATTCATCTTTGCCCTATTCTTGATTCGCAACAGTGGTCAAAGAGGGGCAGCTTTAGAACTTTATTTTTTCTATGCTAATTTTAGCAATCTGGGGGCACGAACGTGAGAGGGGGGATGATTGAGGAGGTCAAGAATGCCTATGGATCATATCAAAGGTAAATGCAAAGATGTGGCATAGAAGGACATAGTTCAAGGTGTCTAAGGACAAAAGATATTAGAAAATTCATAATTTTGCTTGAATGTATTGATATATGGTTCTTATGTATCGATATAATGCTCCAACGATCCAAAAATTTGAAATGTCCTTATTTGTATCAATACAACATGTAAATGTATTGATACAGGAGCTCATGAATCGATACTAGGCTATACCAAGACCAAAACGTGTATTCTATAAAGAAATGTATTGGTACATATCAACATGTATTGATACAATGGTTCATAGTATCGATACAATGATCGTTGTATCAATACAATGAACATTGTATCGATAAACTCAAGGTTTTTGGACTAAATGTATCAATACATTTTGTAATGTATTAGCACATATAAGCTGTTTGCCATGGTTCGGGCATTTTTGACTCTTCTACCATCGATCTAAAACTCGATTTTAACTCTTTTTTTGCAACAAAAAGACCAAACCCCATATCAGATTATGAATTTGGACTTTTAAATTAATCAAAACATTTTTTTAAGTTCAAATTAAATAAAAAAGATCAATGTCACATGATCACCCTACTCCTCCTTAGATTGTTGACCAAGATCACCATCAGCTACCCTATTCACTAGAAAATCATTTTAGCATTTAAACCAGCCACCCTATGTCCATCACATTGGTAGCAAGTTACTCCCTATAGCCACTCTATAGCCACCAAGCTGACATCACTTTGTTCCTCTTAAGAAATGACCAAAAACACCTTCAATTTGGCTTCAAAATGCTAGCATAAATAGACTACTTATATCTGAGCTAAGGGACTTTAGATTCCAACTCATTTTCAACTTCCAAAACACATTCACACATCAAGAAAACCAAATCTCGTAACTCTTCACTCAGCACCCATAAATAGCCCCAAAACACTTACTTTCAACCATTACACATTTTGAAAATCACCCTCATCCATACCAAAACCAAAACTAAAACCAAATTGTTTCTTTCTTTTTCTTGCTTATTAACAATAAGGAAAAGAGGGTAATTCAAGCTATCTCTGCTACTCTAACTATTTGGCCAAAAGTTGACATTTTTTTGGTATTACTTCTTACTTTATCACTTTCATTTTTTGTTTTTCAGCATCTTCATCATTTTAGTGGGCTCTCCATGTTTCCATCACCCTTTTACGATTCTCATGCATTATTATGGCCTTTGGTTATGGTAGTTTAGGAGGATGCCTTAATGCCCCTTAGATGTGCAAAATGCCTCATTTTATCCTCATTGTTTTGATAGCACTTGCTCATACATTTTATGCCATGTCCATGCATCTTGTTATGATTAATCCATATATGAATCCTTAGCCTAGCAAATTTCAACCATGTTTATATGTTAGCTTGCATTCTGTCATGAATCATTATCATTTTTAACATGCTTCACTCTATGAAATGTGTGTATAACACCTTTTTTGTTAGGACCATTGGTAAAGTTTGCATCATTATTTATGTTTTGTGCCATCCCTTTGTATGTTCATTGTCTTCTCCTTGTCTAATGCATGTTTGATGGCTATCAAAAATTGACTTTCAAAACTTCCCCAAGACAAGCATGTTAACCTCAACCAATAAGGATTAGCATGAACTTAGCATTTTCCTTAAAGTTAGCAAAAAAATATCTTAGGGAAAATTAAGTTTTTCAAATCTGGAATCTTGGTTAAATAAGCGTAAATCTTCTAATTTTGCAACGAAAATGGCCTTACACTTGTTCCCGAAATGTTCATGCCTTATTTTTGAGTCAAAACCTTGAATGGTATGATCAAGGGACTGTTTCATCATCCTAAAATATTCCTAGGCTATGCAAATGAGTTCGTGATGCTCATGCCACTCTTTCCCTTCAATCATGGATGTTCGAATGTCGATGACTCGAGTTTGGACTCATAAATATAAAAAAAACGAAATATCCTCTACTTTACTTTGTACCCTACTGGCAGCAGCAGTGTTACAAATTTAAAAATCACTTTAAAATCCCAAATGAATTTTCATGAATTTTATAATATTTTTCTTTGAAAATGTGTCAAAATATCTTTAAAATGAGGTCTTGTTCATCCTCGGATCGGTTCGGATGAAAGAGTTATGATTTTTCAAAGTTAGACTATATAGAATCCCTGAAGTAAACAAAGTGCATTCTGATTAGGCACTTTAGGCCTACTAAACGATTTTTCCAAATCCATCTAGCATTTTTCTTAAAATGTTCATGAAATTCCTTTTTAGGAAAGGTATTATTTGCAATTTTCTGATACCATATAAGTCTGAAATGATTTTTTAAATTTTGACACACCTTG
>JBBYHM010369489.1:0-77032 GCA_038381775.1 Adansonia rubrostipa | reverse complement strand
ACAAAGCATTAATATCATTTATCCCAACGAAGAGAATTTGTTTATGGTGCCAAATCATTAAAAGAAAGGAGATTATTTTGTGAATCTGTGCTTGTCCAAATCGATCGATGAACATTAATTCTAAAAATGGAAAAAAGATAAGTCTTTCTTATGAAACCAAAGCATCGATATTATATATCCCATTGAGGAGAATGTGTTTATGGTGCCTAATCATGAAAAGAAAAGAGATTATTATATGAATTCATGTTTATCCAAATCGACGGACGAACAATAATTACAAAAATGGTAGAAAGAAAAGTTTTTCTTGTGAAGCCAAAGCGTCAATATCATTTATCCTAACAAAGAGAATGTGTTTAATGGTGCTAAATCATGAAAAGAGAGGAGATTATTATGTGAATCTGTGTTTATGCTAATTAACGGATGAACATGAATTCTAAAACTGGTAGAATGAAAAGTTTTTCTTATGAAACCAAAGCATCAATTCATTTATCCCAATGAGGAGAATGAATTTATGGTGCCCAATCCTTAAAAGAAAGGAGATTATTATGTGAATCCATGTTTATCCTATTGCAAGACGAACATTAATTATACAAATGGAAGAAAGATAAGTTTTTCTTTTGAAACCAAAGAATCAATATCATTTTTCCTAATGAGGAGAATTTGTTTATGGTGCCCAATCATGAAAAGAAAGGAGATTATTTTGTGAATCCATGTTGGTCCAAATTGATGGACGAACATAATTATAAAAATAGAAGAAAGATAAGTTTTTCTTATGAAACGAAAGCATCAATAGCGTTTTTTGCAATGAAGAGAATGTGTTTGTGGTGCCCAATCATGAAAAGAAAGGACATTTTTATGTGAATCCATACTTGCCCTAATCGACGGACAAATATTAATTCTGAAAATGGTAGAAAGAGAAGGTTTTTCTTATGAAACCAAAGCATCAATTCATTTATCCCAACGAAGAGAATGAATTTCTGGTGCCCAATTATTAAAAGAAAGGAGATTGTTGTGTGAATTCGTGTTTATCCCAATCGAAAGATGAACTTTAATTCCAAAAATGGTAGAAAGAAAAGTTTTCCAAATGAAACCAAAGCATCAATATCATTTATCCCAATAAGGAGAATGTGTTTATGGTGCCAAATCACTAAAAGAAAGGAGATTATTGTGTAAATTTGCATTTATCCCAATCGAAAGACGAACTTTAATTCTAAAAATGGTAGAAAGATATGGTTTTTATATGAAACCAAAGCATTAATATCATTTATCCCAATAAAGAGAATTTGTTTATGGTGCCTAATCATGAAAGGAAAGGAGTTTATTATGTGAATTCATGTTTGTCTAAATCGACAGACAAATGTTAACTCTAAAAATGGTAGAAACAGAAGTTTTTCTTATGAAACCAAGGTATTAATTCATTTATCCCAATGAAGAGAGTGAATTTCTGGTGCCCAATCATTAAAAGAAGGGAGATTATTATGTGAATTCATGTTTATCCTATTCCAAAAACAGTAGAAAGAAAAGTTTTCCAAATGAAACCAAAGCATCAATATCATTTATCCCAATGAGAAGAAGGTGTTTATGGTGCCAAATCATTAAAAAAAAGGAGATTATTATCTGAATTTATGTTTATCCCAATTGAAAGACGAGCTTTAATTCTAAAAATCGTAAAAAGAGAAGTTTTTCATAAAACCAAAGCATCAATATTATTTTTCCAATGAGGAGAATGTGTTTATAGTGCCCAATCGTGAAAAGGAAGAAGATTATTATGTGAATCCATGTTTTTCCAAATCATCGAATGGACATTAATTCTAAAAATGGTAGAAAGAGAAGTTTTTCTTATGAAACCAAAGCATCAATTCATTTATCCCAATGTGAAGAATGAATTTATGGTGGCCAATCATTAAAAGAAATGAGATTATTTTGTAAATCTATATTTGTCCATATCGACGAATGAATATAAATTCTAAAATTGGAAGAAAGATAAGTTTTTCTTATGAAACCAAAGTGTCAATATAATTTTTTCCAATGAGAAGAATGTGTTTATGGTGCCCAATCATGAAAAGAAAGGAGATTATTTTGTGAATCCGTTTTTATCTAAATCGACGGATGAACATTAATTTAAAAAATGGAAAAAAGATAAGTTTTTCTTGTGGAATGTAAGCATCAATAGCATTTTTCCCAATGAGGAGAAAGTGTTTATGGTGCCTAATCGTGAAAATAAATGAGATTTTTATGTGAATCCGTATTTGTCCAAATCGACGGATGAACATTAATTGTAAAAATGGTAGAAAGAGAAGTTTTTCTTATGAAACAAAGGCGTCAATTCATTTATCCCAATGAGGAGAAAGCATTTATGTTACCGATTCATTAAAAGAAAGGAGATTATGATGTGAATCTGTGCTTGTCCAAATCGATGGACGAATATTAATTCTAAAAATGGAAGAAAGGTAAGTTTTTCTTATGAAACCAAATCATCAATATTATTTATCCCAATAAGGAAAATGTGTTTATGGTGCCCAACCGTGCAAAGAAAGGAGATTATTATTTGAATCCGTGTTTGTCCAAATTGACAGACAAACATTAATTCTAAAAATGATAGAAAGAGAAGGTTTTTCTTATGAAACCAAAGCATCAATTCATTTATCCCAATGAGGAGAATGAATTTTTGGTGCCTAATCATTAAAAGAAAAAAGATTATTATGTGAATTCATATTTATCCCAATCAGAAGAAAAACTTTAATTTTAAAAACAATACAAAAAAAAGTTTTTCATATGAAACCAAAGCAACAATATCATTTATCCTAACAAGTAGAATGTGTTTATGCTACCAAATCATTAAAAGAAAGGAGATTATTGTGTGAATTTCTATTTATCCCAATCGACATATGAACTTTAATTCTAAAAATGGTAGAAAGAGAAGCTTTTTATTTGAAACAAAGCTTTAATATAATTTATCCCAACGAAGAGAATTTGTTTATGGTGCCAAATCATTAAAAGAAAGGAGATTATTATGTAAATTTGTGCTTGTATAAATCGACCGATGAACATTAATTCTAAAAATGAAAGAAAAAAGAGTCTTTCTTATGAAACCAAAGCATCAATATTATATATCCCAATGAGGAGAATGTGTTTATGGTGCCCAATCATAAAATGAAAGGAGCTTATTATGTGAATTCGTGTTTGTCCAAATCAACAGACGAACATTAATTCCAAAAATGGTAGAAAGAAAAGTTTTTCTTATGAAGCCAAAGCATCAATATGATTTATCCTAACAAAGAGAATGTGTTTGATGGTGCCAAATCATGAAAAGAGAGGAGATTATTATGTGAATCCGTGTTTGCACAAATTAACGAACGAACATTAATTCTAAAAATGGTAGAATAAGAAGTTTCTCTTATGAAACCAAAGCATCAATATTACTTTTCCCAATGAGGAGAATGTGTTTATTATGCTCAATCATGAAAAAAAAAAGAGATTATCATGTGAATCCATGTTTGTCCAAATCGATCGACGAACATTATTCTAAAAATGGTAGAGAAAGAAGTTTTTCTTATGAAACCAAAGCATCAATTCATTTATCCAAATAAGGAGAATGAATTTGTGGTGCCCAATTTTTAAAAGAAAGGAGATTATTATGTTAATCTATGTGCGTCCAAATTGAAAGATGAACATAAATTCTAAAAAAGGAAGAAAGATAAGTTTTCTTATGAAACCAAAGCATCAATATCATTTTTTCCAATGAGAAGAATGTGTTTATGGTGCCCAATCATGAAAAAAAAGGAGATTATTATGTGAATCCGTATTTATCCAAATCGATGGATGAACATTAATTCCAACAATGGAAGAAAGATAAGTTTTTCTTATGGAATGAAAGCATCAATAGCATTTTTGCCAATGAGGAAAATGTGCTTATCGTGCCTAATCGTGAAAGGAAAGGAAATTTTTATTTGAATCTGTGTTTGTCCAAATCGATGGACGAACATGAATTCTAAAAATGGTAAAAAGAAAAGTTTTTCTTATAAAACTAAAGCATCAATTCATTTATCGCAATGAGGAGAATGAATTTCTGCGGCCCAATCATTAAAAAAAAGATTATTATGTGGATCCATGTTTATCCAAAGCGACAGATGAACATTGATTCTAAAAATGGGAGAAAGATAAGTTTTTCTTATCAAACTAAAGCATCAATATCTTTTTTTCCAATGAGGAGAATGCATTTATGGTGCCCAATCGTGAAAAGAAAAGAGATTATTATGTGAATCTATGTTTATCCAAATCGATAAACGAACATTAATTCTAAAAATGGTAGAGTGAGAAGTTTTTCTTATGAAACCAAAGCTCTAATTCATTTATCCCAATGAGGAGAATGAATTTATGGTGCCCAATCATGAAAAGAAAGAAGATTATTATCTGAATCCGTGTTTATCCCATTGAATGATGAACTTTAACTCTAAAAATGGCAGAAACAAAAGTTTTTCTTATGAAACCAAAGCGTCAATATCATTTATCTCAATGAGGAGAATGTGTTTATGGTGCCTAATCTTGAAAAGAAAAGAGATTATCACGTGAATCCATATTTATCCCAATTGAAAGATGAACTTTCATTATAAAAAATGGTGGGAAGTAAAGTTTTTTTATGAAACCAAAGCATCAATTTATTTATCCCAATGAGGAGAATGAATTAATGGTGCCTTATCATTCAAAGAAAGGATATTTTTATATGAATCTGTGTTTATCACAACAGAAAGATAAACTTTAATTCTAAAAATGGCAAAAGAAGAAATTTTTCTTATGCAATCAAAGCATCAATATCATTTACCCCAACAAGCAGAATGTGTTTATGGTGCCAAATCATGAAAAGAAAGGAGATTGTTTTGCGAATTCATGTTTATCCAAATCAATGGACAAACATTAATTGTAAAAGTGGTAGAAAGAGAAGTTTTTCTTATGAAACAAAGGCATCAATTCATTTATCCTAATGAGGAGAATGCATTTATGTTACCAATTCATTAAAAGAAAGGAGATTATGATGTGAATCCATGCTTGTCCAAATCGACGGACGACTATTAATTCTAAAAATGAAAGAAAGATAAGTTTTTCTTATGAAACCAAAGCATCTATATTATTTATCCTAATGAGGAGAAAGTGTTTATGGTGCCCAACCGTGAAAAGAAAAGAGATTATTATGTGAATCTGTATTTATCCAAATCGATGGATGAACATTAATTCCATAAAAGGAAGAAAGATAAGTTTTTTTTATGGAACGAAAGCATCAATAGCATTTTTGCCAATGAGGAGAATGTGTTTATGGTGTCTAATCATGAAAAGAAAGGAAATTTTTATTTGAATCTGTGTTCATCAAAATCGACAGATGAACAATAATTCTAAAAATGGTAAAAAAAGAAGTTTTTCTTATGAAACCAAAGCATCAATTCATTTATCACAATGAGGAGAATGAATTTCTGCAGCCCAATCATTAAAAGAAAGAGATTATTATGTGGATCCGTGTTTGTCCAAATCAACGGATGAACATTAATTCTAAAAATGGGAGAAAGATAAGTTTTTCTTATGAAACTAAAGTATCAATATCATATTTTCCAATGAGGAGAATGCATTTATGGTGCCCAATCGTGAAAAGAAAAGAGATTATTATGTGAATCTATGTTTGTCCAAATCGATAAATGAACATTAATTCTAAAAATGGTAGAGTGAGAAGTTTTTCTTATGAAACGAAAGCTCCAATTCATTTGTCCCAATGAGGAGAATGAATTTATAGTGCCCAATCATGAAAAGAAAGAAGATTATTAGGTGAATCCATGTTTATCCCATTGAATGATGAACTTTAACTCTAAAAATGGCAGAAACAAAAGTTTTTCTTATAAAACCAAAGCATCAATATCATTTATCCCAATGAGGAGAATGAATTTGTGGTGCCTTATCATTCAAAGAAAGGATATTTTTATATGAATCTGTGTTTATCACAACAGAAAGACAAACTTTAATTTTAAAAATGGCAAAACTTGAAATTTTTCTTATGAGATCAAAGCATCAATATCATTTATCCCAACAAGCAGAATGTGTTTATGGTGCCAAATCATGAAAAGAAAAGAGATTGTTTTGTGAATCCGTGTTTGTCCAAATCAATGGACGAACATTAATTGTAAAAGTGGTAGAAAGAGAAGTTTTTCTTATGAAACAAAGGCATCAATTCATTTATCCTAATGAGGAGAATGCATTGATGTTACCAATTCATTAAAAGAAAGGAGATTATGATGTGAATCCGTGCTTTTCCAAATCGACGGACGATTATTAATTCTAAAAATGGAAGAAAGATAAGTTTTTCTTATGAAACCAAAGCATCAATATTATTTATCCAAATGAGAAAAATGTGTTTATGGTGCCCAACCGTGAAAAGAAAGGAGATTATTATTTGAATCCGTGTTTGTCCAAATCGACGAACAAATATTAATTCCAAAAATGGTAGAAAGAGAAGTTTTTCTTATGAAACTAAAGCGTCAATATCATTTATCCTAACAAAGAGAATGTGTTTGATGGCGCCAAATCATGAAAAGAGAGGATATTATTTTGTGAATCCGTGTTTGTGGAAATTAATGGATGAACATTAATTCTAAAAATGGTAGAATGAGAAGTTTTTCTTATGAAACCAAAGCATAAATTTTGCTTTTCCCAATGGGAAGAATCTATTTATTATGCCCAATCGTGAAAAGAAAGGAGATTATTATGTGAATCCGTGTTTTTTCAAATCGATAGATGGACATTAATTTTAAAAATGGTAGAAAGAGAAGTTTTTCTTATGAAACCAAAGCATCAATTCATTTATCCCAATGAGGAGAATGAATTTGTGGTGTCTAATCATTAAAAGAAATGAGATTTTTATGTGAATCCATGTTTATCACAACAGAAAGACAAACTTTAATTCTAAAAAAATGGAAGAAAGATAAGTTTTTCTTATGAAACCAAAGCATCAAAATCATTTATCACAATGAGGAGAATGTGTTTATGTGGCCAATCTTGATAAGAAAGGAGATTACCATGTGAATTGATGTTTGTCCAAATCGACGGATAAAAATTAATTCTAAAAATTGTAGAAAGAGAAGTTTTTTCTGTTGGGCCAACACTGACACTGAGAGACAAAAGCTAAGGGAGCGAATGGGATTAGATACCCTAGTAGTCCTGGCCGTAATGATGGATACTAGGTGCTATGCATATCGACCCGTGTAGTGTTGTAGCTAACACGTTAAGTATCCCGCCTAGGGAGTACGTTCGCAAGAATGAAACTTAAAAGAATTAATAAGGGCCCACACAAGCGGTGGAGCATGTGGTTTAATTCGATGCAAAGCGAAGAACCTTACCAGGGCTTGACATGCCACAAATCCTAACCAAAGCATCAATTCATTTATCCCAATAAGGAGAATACATTTATGTTGCCGAATCATTAAAAAAAAGAAACTATTATGTGAATCCGTGCCTGTCCAAATCGATGGACGAACATTAACTCTAAAAATGGAAGAAAGATAAGTTTTTCTTATGAAACCAAAGCATCAATATTATTTATCCCAATGAGGAGAATGTGTTTATGGTGCTTAATGGTGAAAAGAAAGGAGATTATTATGTGAATTAGTGTTTGTCCAAATCGACAGACGGACATTAATTTTAAAAATGGTAGAAAGAAAAGTTTTTCTTATGAAACCAAAGCATCAATATCACTTATCCTAATGAAGAGAATGTGTTTTATGGCCAAATTATGAAAAGAGAGGAGATTATTATGTGAATCTATGTTTGTGCAAATTGATGGATGAACATTAATTCTAAAAATGGTTGAATGAGAAGTTTTTCTTATGAAACCAAAGCATCGATATTCTTTTTTGCAATGAGGAGAATGTGCTTATGGTGCCCAATCGTGAAAAGAAAGGAGATGATGGTTTGAATCTGTTTTTGTCCAAATCGACAGACAAACATTAATTCCAAAAATGGTAGAAATAAAAGTTTTTCTTATGAATCCAAAGCATTAATTCATTAATCCCAACAAGGAGAATGAATTTGTGATGCCCAATCATTAAAAGAAAAGAGATTATTATGTGAATCTATGTTTGTCCAAATCGATGGATGAACATAAATTCTAGAAGAGGAAGAAAGATAAGTTTTTTTTATGAAACCAAAGCATCAATACCATTTTTCCCAATAAGGAGAATGTGTTTATGGTGCCCATTCGTGAAAAGGAAAGAGATTATTATGTGAATCCGTATTTATCCAAATCGATGGATGAACATTAATTCTAAAAAAGGAAGAAAGATAAGTTTTTCTTATGGAACGAAAGCATCAATAGCATTTTTCCCAATGAGGAGAATGTGTTTATGGTGCCCAATCATAGAAAGAAAGAAGATTTTTGTGTGAATCCGTGTTTGTCCAAATCGATCGATGACTATTAATTCTAAAAATGGTAGAAAGAGAAGTTTTTCTTATGAAACCAAAGCATCAATTCATTTATCCTAATGAGGAGAATGAACTTCTGGTGCCTAATCATTAAAAACAAGGAGATTATTATGTGAATCCATGTTTGTCCAAATCGATGGACGAACATAAGTTTTTCTTATGAAACTAAAGCATCAATATCATTTTTTCCAATAAGGAGAATGTATTTATGGTGCCCAATCGTGAATAGAAAGGAGATTATTATGTGAATCTATGTTTATCCAAATCGATAGATGGACATTAATTCCAAAAGAGAAATTTTTCTTACAAAACCAAAGAATCAATATCATTTATCCCAACGAGGAGAATGTGTTTACGGTACCAAATCAATTCATTTATCCCAATGAGCAGAATGAATTTATGGTGCCCAATCAGTAAAAGAAAGAAAGTTATTATGTGAATCCATGTTTATCATAATTGACAGACGAACTTTGATTCTAAAAGTGGTAGAAAAAAAAGTTTTTCTTATAAAACCAAAGCATCAATATCATTTATCTCATTGAGGAGAATGTGTTTATGGTTCCCAATCAACGAAAAGAAAAAAGATTATCATGTGAATCCATATTAATCACAATTGATAGAAGAACTTTATTCTAAAAAATGGTGGGAAGAGAAGTTTTTCTTAAAAAACCAAAGCATCAATTCATTTATCTCAATAAGGAGAATGAATTTGTGGTGTCCAATCATTAAAAGAAAGAAGATTATTATGTGAATCTGTATATATCCCATTGAAAGATGAACTTTAATTCTAAAAATGATAGAAAAAAAAGTTTTTCATATGAAACCAAAGCACCAATATCGTTTATCTCAATGAGAGAAATGTGTTTATCGTGGCCAATCATGAAAAGAAATAAGATATCACGTGAATCCATATTTATCCCAATTGACAGGCGAATTTTCATTTTAAAAAATGGTGGGAAGTGAAGTTTTCTTATGAAACCAAAGCATTAATTCTTTTATTCCAATGAAGAGAATGAATTTATGGTGCCCAATCATTAAAAAAAAAGAGACTATTATATGAATCTATGTTTATCACAACAGAAAGACAAACTTTAATTCTAAAAATTACAGAAAGAGAAATTTTTCTTATGAAACAAAAGCATCAATATCATTTATCCCAACGAGGTGAATGTGTTTATGGTGCCAAATCATGAAAAAAAAGGAGATTATTATGTGAATCCATGTCTAAATCAACAGACGAACATTAATTCTAAAAATGGTAGAAAGAAAAGTTTTTCTTATGAAACCAAAGCATTAATTCATACATCCTAATTAGGAGAATGAATTTGCATTGCCGAATCATTAAAAGAAAAGAGATTATTATGTAAATCCGTGTTTGAAAAAATCGATGGATAAACATTAATTCTAAATATGAAAGAAAGATAAGTTTTTCTTATGAGACGAAAGCATCAATATCATTTTTCCCAATTAGGAGAATGTGTTTGTGATGCCCAATCAAGAAAAGAAAGGAGATTATTATGTGAATCCATGTTTGTCCAAATTGATGGATGAACATTAATTCCAAAAATGGTAGAAAGAAAAATTTTTCTTATGAAACCAAAGCATCAATATCATTTATGCTAATGACGAGAATGTGTTTATGGTGCCAAATCATGAAAAGAAAGGAGATTATTATGAGTTTGTCTAAATCGATGGACGAACATTAATTCTAAAAATGGTAGAAAGAAAAATTTTTCCTATGAAACCAAAGCATCAATTCATTTATCCCAATGAGGAGAATGAATTTGTGGTGCCCAATCATTAAAAGAAAGGAGATTATTACATGAATCCATGTTTGTCTAAATCGACAAACATACATTAATTCTACAAATGGAAGAAAGATAAGTTTTTCTTATGAAACCAAAGCATCAATATCATTTTTCCCAATGAGAAGAATATGTTTATGGTACCAAATCTTGAGAAAAAAAGAGATTATCATGCGAATCCGTGTTTGCCCAAATCGGTGGATGAATATTAATTCTAAAAATGGAAGAAACATAAGTTTTTCTTATGAAACCAAAGAATCAATATCATCTATCCTAATGAGGAGAATGAATTTGTGGTGCCCAATCATTAAAAGAACATAAATTATTATGAGAATCCGTGTTTGTCCAAATCAACAGACGAACATTAATTCTAAAAATGGTAGAAAGAGATGTTTTTCTTATGAAGCCAAAGCATCAATTCATTTATCCAAATGAGAAGAATGAATTTTTGGCACCCAACCAGTAAAAGAAAGGAGATTATTATGTGAATCGATGTGTATCATAATTAACAGACAAACTTTGATTCTAAAAATGGCAAAAAATAAAAGTATTTCTTATGAAACCAAAGGATCAATATCATTTATCCTAATAAGGAGAATGTGTTTTCCATGCCCAATCATAAAAAGAGAGGAGATTATCACATGAATCCATGTTTATCCCAATTGACAAATGAACTTGTTTCTAATAAATGGTGGGAAGTGAAGTTTTTCTCATGAAACCAAAGCGTCAATTCATTTATCTCAATGAGGAGAATTTGTTTATGGTGCCCAATCATTAAAAGAAAGAAGATTATCACGTGAATCCATGTTATCCCAATTGACAAACGAACTTTGATTCTAAAAAATGGTGGGAAGTGAAGTTTTCCTTATGAAACCAAAGCATCAATTCATTAATCCCAACGAGGAGAATAAATTTGTGGTGCCTAATCATTAAAAGAAAGGAGATTATTATGTGAATCCGTATTTATCACAATAGGAAGACAAACTTTAATTTTAAGAATGGTAGAAAGAGAAATTTTTCTCATGAAACCAAAGCATCAATATCATTTATCCCAACGAAGTGAATGTTTTTAAAGTGTTAAATCATGAAAAGAAAGGAGATTATTTTGTGAATTCAGGTTTGTCCAAATCAGTAAATGAATAGTAATTCTAAAAATGGTAGAAAGAAAAGTTTTTCTTATAAAACAAAAGCATTAATATCGTTTATCCTCAGGAGGAGAATGTGTTTATAGTGCTAAATCATGAAAAGAAAGAAGATTATATATGAATCTATGTTTGTCCAAATCAACGGATGAACATTAATTCTAAAAATGGTAGAAAGAAAAGTTTTTCTTATGAAACCAAAGCTTTAATTCATTTATCCTGATAAGGAGAATGAATTTGTGGTGCCCAATTATTAAAAGAAAAAAGATTATTGTGTGAATCCGTGTTTATCCCATTGAAAGATGAACTTTAATTCTAAAAATAGTTGAAAGAGAAAATTTCCTTATGAAACTAGAGCATCAATGTCATTTATTCCAATGAGAAGAATGTGTTTATAGTGCGTACTCATGAAAAGAAAGGAGATTACTATATGAATCCGTGTCTATCCAAATCGATAGATGAACATTAATTCTAAAATGGTCGAAAGAGAAGTTTTTCTAATGAAACCAAAGCATTAATATCATTTATCCTAATGAGGAGAATGTGTTTATGGTGCCAAATCATGAAAAGAGAGGAGATTACTATATGAATCCATGTCTATCCAAACTGACGGACAAACATTAATTCAAAAAATGGTAGAAAGAGAAGTTTTTCTTATGAAACCAAACCATCAATTCATTTATCCTAATGAGGAGAATGAATTTGTGGTGCCCAATCATTAAAATAAAGGGGATTATTATGTGAATTCATGTTTTTCCAAACTTGCAGACGAACATTAATTTTAAAAATGGAAGAAAGATAAGTTTTTCTTATGAAACCAAAGCATCAATATCATTTATCCCAACAAGAAAAATGTGTTTATCGTGCCAAATCATGAAAAGAAAGGAGATTATTATGTGAATCCATGTTTGTCCAAATCTACTAACAAACATTAATTCTAAAAGCGGTAGAAAGAAATTTTTCTTATGAAACCAAAGCATCAATAGCATTTTTCCTAACAAGGAGAATGTGTTTATGATGCCCAATCATGAAAAGAAAGGAGATTTTTATGTGAATCCATTTTTATCCAAACTGATGGACAAAATTAATTCTAAAAATGGTTAAAAGAGAAGTTTTTCTTATGAAACCAAACCATCAATTCATTTATCCCAATGAGGAGAATGAATTTATGGTGCCCAATCATTAAAAAAAAAGAGATTATTATGTGAATCCATGTTTATCCTATTGCAAGACGAACATTAATTCTAAAAATAGAAGAAAGATAAGTTTTTCTTATGAAACCAAAACATCAATATCATTTTCCCAATGAGGAGAATATGTTTATGGTGCCCAATCGTGAAAAGAAATGAGATTATCACGTGAATCGATGTTTATCCTAATTGATAAACGAACTTTGATTCTAAAAAATGGTGGGAAGTGAAGTTTTTCTTGTGAAACCAAAGCATCAATTCATTTATCCCAATGAGGAGAATGAATTTATGGTGCCTAATCATTAAAAGAAAAGAGATTATTATCTGAATTCATGTTTATCCCAATCAAAAGACAAACTTTAATTCTAGAAATGGTAAAAAGTGAAGGTTTTTATATGAAGCTAAAGCATCAGTATCATTTATCCCAATAAGGAGAATGTGTTTATGGTGCCAAATCATGAAAAGAAAGGAGATTATTATGTGAATTCATTTTTATCATAACTGATAGACAAACTTTGATTCTAAAAAATGGTGGGAAGCAGAGTTTTTCTATGAAACCAAAGCTTCAATTCATTTATCCAAACGTAGAGATTGAATTTATGGTGCCTAATCATTAAAAGAAATAAGATTATTCTATGAATTCATGTTTATCCCAATCATTAAAAGATAAACTTTAATTCTAAAAGGTAGAAAGAGAAGTTTTTAGCATAAAACCAAATCATCATTATCATTTCTCCTATTGAGAATGTGTTTATGTTGCCAAATCATGAAAGGAAAGGAGATTATTATGTAAATCCGTGTTTGTCCAAATCAATGAATGAATATTAATTTTGAAAATAGTAAAAAGAGAAGTTTTTCTTATGAAACTAAAGCATCAATTCATTATCTGAACGAGGAGAATGATTTTGTGGTGCCTAATCATTAAAAAAAAGAGATTATTATGTGAATCCATGTTTATCCCATTCAAAGACAAACTTTAATTCTAAAAATGCTAAAAGGAGAAGTTTTTCTTATGAAACCAAAGCATCAATATCATTTTTATCGTTGAGGAGAATGCGTTTATGGTGCCCAATCATGAAAAGAAAGGAGATTATCATGTGAATCTGTGTTATCCCAATTGACAGAGAAACTTTGATTCTAAATAATGGTGGGAAGAGAAGTTTTTCTTATGAAACCAACGCATCAATTCATTTAGCTCAATAAGGAGAATGAATTTGTGGTGCCTAATCATTAAAAGAAAGAGGATTATTATATGAATTCATGTTTATTCCAATCGGAAGATGAACTTTAATTCTAAAAATGGTAGAAAGAGAAGTGTTTCTTATGAAACCAAAGCATTAATCTCATTTGCCTCAATGAAGAGAATGTGTTTATGGTACCCAATCATAAAAAAAAAAGAGATTATCACGTGAATCCATATTTATCCCAATTTACAGATAAACTTTAATTCTGTAAAATGTGGGAAGTGAAGTTTTTCTATGAAACCAAAGCATCAATTCTTTTATCCCAATGAGGAGATTGAATTTCTGGTGCCCAATCATTAAAGGAAAAAAGATTATTAGGTGAATCTATGTGTATTCCAATTGAAGGATGAACTTTAATTCTAAAAATGGTAGAAAGAAAAATTTTTCTTATGAAGCCAAAGCATCAATTCATTTATCCCAATAAGGAGAATGAATTTTATGGTGACCAATCATTAGAAGAAATGAGACTATTATGTGAATCCATGCTTATCCTATTGAAAGAGGAAATTTAATTCTAAAAGTTGTAGAATGAAAAATTTTTTCTTATGAAATCAAAGCATCAATATCATTTATTTCAATGAGAAGAATGTGTTTTATGGTGCCCAATCATGAAAAGAAAGAAGATTATCACGTGAATCCATGTTTATCCTAATTGACAGATGAACTTTGATTCTAAAAATCGATGGGAAGTGAAGTTTTTTCTTATGAAACCAAATGCATTAATTCATTTATCCCAATGACGAGAATGAATTTGTGGAGCCCAATCATTAAAAGAAAAGAGATTATTATGTGAATCCATGTTTATCCCAATTGAAAAATGAACTTTAACTCTAAAAATGGTAGAAAGAGAAATTTTTCTTATGAAACCAAAGTATCAATATCTTTTATCCCAACGAGGAGAATGTGCTTATGGCGCTCAATTATGAAAAGAAAAGAGATTATTCTGTGAATCTGTGTTTGTCCAAATTGATAGATGATCATTAATTCTAAAAATGGTAGAAAAATAAGTTTTCCCTATGAAACCAAAGCATTAATTCATTTATCCCAATGAGAAGAATGAATTTGGGGTGCCCAATCATTAAAAGAAAGGCGATTATTATGTGAATTTATGTTTACCCCAATCAAAAAATGAACTTTAATTCTAAAAATGGTAGAAAGAGAAGTTTTTCACATGTAACTAAAGTATCAATATCATTTACCCAATGAGGAGAATATGTTTATGGTGCAAAATCATGAAAATAAAGGAGATTATTATGTGAATCCATCTTTGTCCAAATCGACAGACAAACATTAATTCTAAAAATGAAAGAAAGATAAGTTTTCTTACGAAAGCAAAGCATCAATATCATCTATCCCAATGAGAAAAATTTGTTTATAGTACCCAATCGTGAAAAGAGCAAAGGTTATTACGTGAATCCATGTTTATCATAACTGATAGATAAACTTTGATTCTAAAAAAAGGTGGGATATGAGGTTTTTCTATGAAACCAAAGCATTAATTCATTTATCCCAATGAGGAGATTGAATTTATGGTGCCTAATCATTAAAAGAAAGGAGATTATTATGTGAATACATGCTTATCCCAATCGAAAGATGAAATTTAATTCTAAAAATGGTAAAAAGAGAAGTTTTTCACATGCAACAAAGTATCAATATCATTTATCCCAATGTGAAGAATGTTTTTATGGCTCCAAATCATGAAAAGAAAGGAGACTATTATGTGAATCTATGTTTGTCCAATCGACGGAAGAATATTAATTCTAAAAATGGAAGGAACATAGGTTTTTCTTATAAAACCAAAGCATCATCTATCCCAATAAAGAGAATGTGTTTATGCTACCCAATCTTGAAAAGAAAAGAGATTATTATGTAAATCAATTTTGTCCAAATCGACGGATGAACATTAATTCTAAAAATGGTAGAAAGAAAAGTTCTTCTTATGAAGCCAAAGCATCAATTCATTTATCCCAATGAGGAGAATGAATTTGTGGTGCCCAATCATTAAAAGAAAGAAGATTATTATGTGAGTACGTGTTTATCCCTTTGAAAGACTAACTTTATTCTAAAAATGGTAGAAAGGAAAGTTTTTCCTATGAAACCAAAGCATCAATATCATTTACCCCAATGAGAAGAATGTGTTTATGGTGCTGAATCATGAAAAAAAAGAGATTATTATATGAATCCATCTTTGTCCAAATTAACGGATGAACATTAATTCTAAAATTGGAAGAAAGTAGTTTTCTTATGAAACCAAAGCATCAATATCATTTATCCCAATGAAGAAAATATGTTTATAGTGCCTAATCGTGAAAAGAATAGAGATTATTACATGAATCCATGTTTATCATAATTGACAATGAACTTTGATTCTAAAAAAGGGTGGGATGTGAAGTTTTTCTATGAAACCAAAGCATCAATTCTTTTATCCCAATGAAAAGATTGAATTTATAGTGCCTAATCATTTAAAGAAAGGAGATTATTATGTGAATTCATACTTATCTCAATCGAGAGATAAACTTTATTTCTAAAAATGGTAAAAAGAGAAGTTTTTCACACGCAATCAAAGCATCAATATCATTTATCCCAACTCAAAGAATGTGTTTATCATTCCAAATCATGAAAAGAAAAGAGACTATTATGTGAATCCGTGTTTGTCCAAATCGACGAACTAACGTTAATTCTAAAAATGAAAGGAACATAGGTTTTTCTTACAAAACTAAAGCATCAATATCATCTATCCCAATAAGGAGAATGTATTTATGTTGCCCAATCATGAAAAAAAAGGAGATTATTATGTGAATCCATTTTTTTTTCCAAATTCACGAACGAACATTAATTCTAAAAATGGTCGAAAGAAAAGTTTTTCCTATGAAACCAAAGCATCAATATCATTTACCCCAATGAAGAGAATGTGTTTATAGTGCCAAATCATGAAAAAAAAAGAGATTATTATATGAATCCATATTTGTCCAAATCGATGGACTAATATTAATTCTAAAATTGGAAGAAAGATAAGGTTTCTTATGAAACCAAAGCATCAGTATCATTTATCTTAATGAAGAAAATGTGTTTATAGTGCCTAATTATGAAAAGAACAGAGATTATTATGTGAATCCATGTTTATCATAATTGACAAATGAACTTTAATTCTAAAAGAGGGTGGGATGTGAAGTTTTTCTATGAAACCAAAGCATCAATCCATTTATCCAAACGAGGAGATTGAATTTATGGTGCCTAATCATTAAAAGAAAAGAGATTATTATGTGAATTCATGCTTATCCCAATCGAAAGACGAACTTTAATTGTAAAAATGGTAAAAAAAAGAAGTTTTACACATGCAACCAAAGCATCAATATCATTTATTCCAACGCGAAGAATGTGTTTATAGTGCCAAATCATGAAAAGAAAAGAGACTATTATGTGAATCCATGTTTGTCCAAATCGATGGACGAACATTAATTCTAAAAATGGAAGGAACATAGGCTTTTCTTATGAAACCAAAGCATCAATATCATCTATCCCAATAAGGAGAATGTGATTATATTGCCCAATCGTGAAAAGAATGGAGATTATTATGTGAATTAATTTTTGTCCAAATAGACGGATGAACATTAATTCTAAAAATGTTAAAAAGAAAAGCTTTTCTTATGAAGCCAAAGCATCAATTCATTTATCCTAATGAGAAGAATGAATTTATGGCGCCCAATCATTGAAAGAAAAGAGATTATTATGTGAATATTGTTTATCCCATTGAATGACAAAATTTAATTCTAAAAATGGTAGAAAGAAAAGTTTTTCCTATGAAACCAAAGCATCAATATCATTTATCTCAATGAGGAGACTGTGTTTATGTTGCCCAATCGTGAAAAAAAAAAAGGATATTATCATGTGAATCCATGTTTATCCTAATTGACAGATGAACTTTGATTCTAAAAAATGGTGGGAAGTGAAGTTTTTCTTATGAAACCAAAGCGTCAATTCATTTATCCCAATTAGGAGAATGAATTTGTGTTGCCCAATCATTAAAAGAAAGAAGATTATTTTGTGAATTCGGGTTTATCCGAATCAAATGATAAACTTTAATTCTAAAAATGGTAAAAAGAGAAGTTTTTCATATGAAACCAAAGCATCAATATCATTAATCCCAATAAGGAGAATGTGTTTATGGTGCCAAATCATGAAAAGAAAAGAATTATTATGTGTATCGGTGTTTGTCCAAATCAACGGATGAACATTATTTCTAAAAATGGTTGAAAGAAAAGTTTTTCTTATGAAACCAAAGCATTAATTCATTTACCCCAATGAAGGGAATGAATTTGTGGTGCCCAATCATTAAAAGAAAAAAGATTATTATGTGAACCTGTGTTTATCTCATTCAAAGACGAACTTCAATTCTAAAAATGGTCGAAAGAAAAGTTTTTCTTATGAAACAAAGCATCAATCTCATTTATCCCAATGAGATTGTATTTGTTTATGATGCCAAATCATGAAAAGAAAGGAGATTACTATGTAAATTCATGTTTCTCAAAATCCATGGATGAACATTATTTCTAAAAATGGAAGAAAGATAAGTTTGTCTTATGAAACCAAAGCATCCATATCATCTATCCCAATAAGGAGAATGTGTTTACGATACCCAATCGTGAAAAGAAAAGAGATTGCTATGTGAATCTACTTTTGTCCTAATCGACGGGCAAACATTAATTCTAAAAATGGTAGAAAGAGAAGTTTTTCTTATGAAGCCAAAGCATCAATTCATTTATCCCATTAAGGAGAATGAATTTGTGGTACCCAATTATTAAAGGAAAGGAGATTATTATATGAATCTATATTTATCCTATTCAAAGACGAACTTTAATTCTAAAAATGGTAAAAAGAAAAGTTTTTCTTACGAAACCAAAGCTTCAATATCATTTTTCTCAATGAGAAGAATATATTTATGGTGCCCAATCATGAAAAGAAAGGAGATTATCATCTGAATCCATGTTTTTCCCAATTGACAGATGAACTTTGACTCTAAAAAATGATGGGAAGTGAAGTTTTTCTTATGAAACGAAAGCATCAATTCATTTATCCCCATGAGGAGAATAAATTTGAGGTGCCCAATCTTTAAAAGAAAAGGGATTGTTATATGAATTCGTGTTTATCCCAATCGAAAGACAAACTTTAATTCTAAAAATGATAGAAAGAGAAGTTTTTCTTATAAAAACAAAGCATCAATCTCATTTATCCCAATGAGGAGAATGTGTTTATGGTGCTCAATGATGAAAAGGGAGGAGATTATCATGTGAATTCATATTTATCCCAATTTACAGACGAACTTTGATTCTATAAAATGGCAGGAAGTGAAGTTTTTCTATGAAACCAAAGCATCAATTCAATTATCCTAATGAAGAGATTGAATTTGTGGTGCCCAATCATTAAAAGAAAGGAAATTATTATATGAATCCGTGTTTATTTCAATTGAAGGACGAACTTCAATTCTAGAAAAGGTAGAAAGAAAAGTTTTTCTTATGAAACCAAAGCATCAATATCATTGACCCCAATTAGGAGAATGTGTTTATGATGCCCAATCATGAATAGAAAAGGGGATTATTATGTGAATCTGTGTTTGCCCAAGTCGATGGACAAATATTAATTCAAAAATGGTAGAAAGAGAAGTTTATCTTATGAAACCAAAGCATCAATATCATTTATCCCAACGAGAAGAATGTGTTTATGGTGCCCAATCGTGAAAAGAAAGGAGATTATTATGTGAATCTGTTAACCAAATCGACGGATGAATATTAATTCAAAAAATGGTAGAAAGAAAAGCTTTTCTTATGAAACCAAAGTATTAATTCATTTATCCCAATGACAAGAATGAATTTGTAGCACCCAATCATTAAAAAAAAAGAGATTAATTTTTAATCCATGTTTGTCTAAATCGACGGATGAACATTAATTCTAAAAATAGAAGAAAGATAAGTTTTTCTTATGAAACCAAAGCATCAATATCATCTATCCCAATGAGGAGAATATGTTTATGGTGCCCAATCATGAAAAGAAAGGAGATTATTATGTGAATTTCTATTTGTCTAAATCAATAGATGAACAATATTTTAAAATTGGTAGGAAGAGATGTTTTTCTTATGAAACAAAGGCATTAATTCATTTATCCCAATGAGAAAAATGAATTTGTGGTGCCCAATTATTAAAAGAATGGAGATTATTATGTGAATTCATGTTTATCCCAATCGAAAGATGAACTTTAATTCTAAAAATGATAGAAAGAGAAATTTTTCAAATGAACCCAAAGCATCAATATCATTATCCTAATGAGGAGAATATGTTAATGGTGCTAAATCATGAAAAGAACAGAGATTATTATGTGAATCTGTGTTTGTCCAAATCGACGAACGAATATTAATTCCAAATATGGAAGAAAGATAAGTTTTTCTTATGAAACCAAAGGATCAATATCATCTATCCTAATGAGGAGAATACGTTTATGGTGCCTAATCGTGAAAAGAAAAGGTTAATTTTAAAATTGGTAAGAAGAGATGTTTTTCTTATGAAACAAAGGCATCAATTCATTTATCCTAATAAGGAGAAAGAATTTATGGTGCCTAATTATTAAAAGAATGGAGATTACTATGTGAATTCATCTTTATCCCAATCGAAAGATGAATTTTAATTTAAAAAATGGTTGAAAGAGAAGTTTTTCAAATGAACCCAAAGCATCAATATCATTATCCTAACGAGGAGAATGTGTTATGGTGCTAAATCATGAAAAGAACGAAGATTATTATGTGAATCCGTGTTTGTCCAAATCAGCAGACAAACATTATTTTCAAAAATGGAAGAAAGATAAGTTTTTCTTATGAAACCAAAACATCAATATCATCTATCCGAATGAGGAGAATGTGTTTATAGTGCCCAATCATGAAAAGAAATGAGGTTGTTATGTGAATCCGTGTTTATCCAAATCGATGAACAAACATTAATTCTAAAAATGGTAGAAAGAGAAGTTTTTCTTATGAAACCAAAGCAATTATTCATTTATCCCAATGAGGAGAATGAATTTGTGGTGCCCAATCATGAAAAAAAAGAGATTACTACGTGAATCCCTGTTTATCCCTATTGACAGATGCACTTTAATTCTAGAAATGGTAGAAACAAAAGCTTTTCTTATGAAACGAAAGCATAAATATCATTTATCTCAACGAGGAGTCCCTAATCTTGAAAAGAAAGGAAATTATCATGTGAATCTATGTTTATCCCATTTGATAGATGTTTAGTCCAAAAGTTTTCTTTTGAAACCAAAGCATTAATTCATTTAGCCCAATGTGGAGAATGAATTTGTGGTGCCTAATTGTTAAAAGAAAAGAGATTATTATGTGAATCCATGTTTATCACAATAGAAAGACAATTTTAAAAATGGCAAGAAGAGAAATTTTTCTTATGAAATTAAAGCATCAATACCATTTATCCCAATAGTAGAGTGTGTTTATGGTGCCAACTCATGAAAAGAAAGGAGATTACTCTGTGAATCCATGTTTGTCCAAATCGATGGACGAACATTAATTCTAAAAGTGGTAGAAAGAAAAGTTTTTCCTATAAAACCAAAGCATTAATTCAATTATCCATTATTCCAATAAGGAGAATGAATTTGTGGTGCCCAATCATTAAAAGAAAAGAGATTATTATGTAAATCCATGTTTATGCAACTCGATGGACGAACATTAATTCTAAAAATGGAAGAAATAAAAGTTTTTATTATGAAACCAAAGCATCAATTCATTTCTCCCATTGAGGAGAATGAATTTGTGCTGCCCAATCAATAAAAGCAAGAAGATTATTATGTGAATCCATGTTTGTCCAAATCGATGGACGACCATTAACTCTAAAAATGGTAGAAAAATAAGTTTTTCTTATGAAATCAAAGCATCAATTCATTTATCCCAAAGAGGAGAATGAATTTATGGTGCTCAATCATTAAAAAAAAGAAGATTAGCAAGTGAATCCATGTTTGTCCAAATTGACGGATGAACATTAATTCTAAAAATGGAAGAAAGTATATTTTTCTTATGAAACCAAAGCATCAATATCATCTATCCCAATGAGGAGAACGTGTTTATGGTGCCCAATTGCAAAAGAAAAGGAGATTACTATGTCTATTCGTGTTTGTCCAAATCGATAGACAAACATTAACTCTAAAAATGGTAGAAAGAGACATTGTTCTTATGAAACCAAAGCATCAATTCATTTATCCCAAGGAGAAAAATGAATTTATGGTGCCCAATCATTAAAAGAAAGGAGATTATTATGTGAATCCATGTTTGTCCAAATCGATGGATGAACATTAACTCTAAAAATGGTAGAAAAAGAAGTTTTTCTTATGAAAGCAAAGCATCAATTCATTTATCCCAATGAGGAGAATGAATTTGTGGTGCCCAATCATTAAAAGAAAAGAGATTAGCAAGTGAATCCATGTTTGTCCAAATTGACAGATGAACATTAATTCTAAAAATGGAAGAAAGTATGTTTTTCTTATGAAACCAAAGCATCAATATCATCTATCCCAATGAGGGGAACGTGTTTATGGTGCCCAATTGCAAAAAGAAAAGAGATTATTATGTCCATTTATGTTTGTCCAAATCAACAGATGAACATTAACTCTAAAAATGGTAGAAAGAGACATTGTTCTTATGAAACCAAAGCATCAATTCATTTATCCCAAGGAGAAAAATGAATTTATGGTGCCCAATCATTAAAAGAAAGGAGATTATTATGTGAATCCATGTTTGTCCAAATCGATGGATGAACATTAACTCTAAAAATGGTAGAAAGAGAAGTTTTTCTTATGAAAGCAAAGCATCAATTCATTTATCCCAATGAGGAGAATGAATTTGTGGCACCCAATCATTAAAAGAAAAGAGATTAGCAAGTGAATCCATGTTTGTCCAAATTGACAGATGAACATTAATTCTAAAAATGGAAGAAAGTATGTTTTTCTTATGAAACCAAAGCATCAATATCATCTATCCCAATGAGGGGAACGTGTTTATGGTGCCCAATTGCAAAAAGAAAAGAGATTATTATGTCCATTTATGTTTGTCCAAATCAACAGATGAACATTAACTCTAAAAATGGTAGAAAGAGACATTTTCTTATGAAACCAAAGCATCAATTCATTTATCCCAATGAGAAAAATGAATTTATGGTGCCCAATCATTAAAAGAAAGGAGATTCTTATGTGAATCTATGTTTATCCAAATCGATGGACAAACATTAACTCTAAAAATGGTAGAAAGAGAAGTTCTTCTTATGAAACCAAAGCATCAATTCATTTATCCCAATGAGAAAAATGAATTTATGGTGCCGAATCATTAAAAGAAAGGAGATTTTTATGTAAATCTGTGTTTATCCAAATCGACAAACGAACATTAACTCCAAAAATGAAAGAAAGATAAGTTTTTCTTATGAAGCCAAAGCATTAATATCATCATCCCATTGAGGAAAATGTGTTTATGGTGCCCAATCATGAAAATAAAGGAGATTTTTATGTGAATCTGTGTTTGTCTAAATCGATGAATGAACGTTAATTCTAAAAATAGTAGAAAGAGAAGTTTTTTCTTATGAAACCAAAGCATCAATATCATTTATCCCAATGAGGAGAATGTATTTATTTTGCCTAATCATGAAAGTAAAGGAGATTATTATGTGAATCTGTGTTTGTCCAAATCGACAGATGAACGTTAATTCTAAAAATTGTAGAAAGAGTAGTTTTTCTTATAAAACCAAAGCATCAATATTATCTATCCCAATGAGTAGAATATGTTTATGGTGCCCAATCATGAAAAGAAAGGAGATTATTACATGAATCCATGTTTATCATAATTAACAGATGAACTTTATTCTAGAAAATGGTGGAATGTGAAGTTTTTCTATGAAACCAAAGCATCAATTCATTTATCCTAATGTGGAGAATGTGTTTATGGTGCCCAACTGTGAAAAGAAAGGAGATTATTATGTTAATCCGTGTTTGTCTAAAACAATGGATGAATATTAATTCTAAAAATGAAAGAAAGATATGTTTTTCTTATGAAACCAAGGCATCAATATCATCTATCCCAATAAGGAGAATGTGTTTATGGTATCCAATCATGAAAAGAAGGGAGATTATTATGTGAATCCATGTTCATCTAGATCGACGAACAAACATTAATTCTAAAAATGGTAGAAAGAAAAGTTTTTTTTATGAAACCAAAGCATCAACTCATTTATCCCAACGATGAGAATGAATTTGTACTGCCCAATCATGAAAAGAAAGAGGATTATCATTTGAATCCGAGTTTATCCCAATTTAAAGATGAACAAATTCAAAAAATGGTGGAAAGAGAAATTTTTACTATGAAAGCAAAACATCAATACCTTTTATCCCAATGATGAGAATACATTTATGGTACCCAATCTGGAAAAAAAAGGAGGTTATTATGTGACTTCGTGTTTGTCCAAATCGACGAAGAAACGTTAATTCTAAAAATGGTGGAAAGAGAAGTTGTTCTTATAAAAACAATGCATAAATTCATTTATCCCGATAAAAAGAATATGTTTATGGTGCCCAATTGTGAAAAGAAAGGAGATTATTACATGAATCTATGTTTGTCCAAATCCACAGATGAACATTAATTGTAAAAATGGAAGAAAGATATATTTTTCCTATGAAACAAAAGCATCAATATCATCTATTCCAATGAGGAGAATGTGTTTATAGTGCCCAATCCTGAAAAGAAAGGAGATTATTAAGTGAATCTGTGTTTATCAAAATCGACGGACAAACATTAATTCTAAAAATGGAAGAAAAATAAGTTTTTCTTATGAAACCAAAGTATCTATAACATCTATCTGAACGAGAAGAATGTGTTTACACTGCCCAATCATGAAAAAAAAGGAGATTATTATGTGAATCCATGTTTATCCAAATCGATGGACGAATGTTAACTCTAAAAATGGTAGAAAGAGAAGTTTTTTTTATGAAATCAAAGCATCAATTCATTTATCCCAATGAGGAGAATCAATTTATGATGCCCAACCACTAAAAGAAAGGAGGTTATTATGTGAATCTGTGTTTGTTCAAATCGACGAACGAACATTAATTCTAAAAACGAAAAGAAGATAAGTTTTTCTTACGAAACCAAAGCATCAATATCATCTATTTCAATGAGGAGAATGTGTTTATGGTGCCCAATCCTGAAAAGAAAAGAGATTATTATGTGAATCCATGTTTATCCAAATCGATGGATGAACATTAACTGTAAAAATGATAGAGAGAGAAGTTTTTCTTATGAAATCAAAGCATCAATTCATTTGTCCCAATGAGGAGAATGAATTTATGGTGCCTAACCACTAAAAGAAAAGAAGTTATTATGTGAATCCGTGTTTGTCTAAATCAATGGACGAATGGTAATTCTAAAAACGGAAAGAAGATAAGTTGTTCTTATGAAACCCAAGCATCAATATCATCTATCTCAATAAGGGGAATGTGTTTATGGTGCCCAACCGTAAAAAGAATAGAGATTATTATTTGAATACATGTTTGTCAAAATCGCCGGACGAACATTAATTCTAAAAATGGTAGAAAAGAAGTTTTTCTTATCAAACCAAAGCATTAATAACATTTGCCCCAATGAGGAGAGTGCATTTATGGTGCCCAATATGTAAAGTTTTTCTATGAAACCAAAGCATCAATTCATTTATACCAATGGGGAGATTGAATTTGTGGTGCCCAATCATGAAAAGAAAAGAGGTTATTATGTGTATCTATGTTTATCCAAATCGACAAACGAACATTAATTTGAAAAATGAAAGATAAGTTTTTCTTATGAAATCAAAGCCTCAATATCATCTATCCCAATGAGGTGAATATGTTTATGGTGCCCGATCATGAAAAGAAAAGAGATTATTATGTGAATCCGTGTTTATCCAAATCGATGGATGAACATTATTTCTAAAAATGGTAGAAAGTGAACTTTTTCTTATGAAACCAAAGCATCAATTCATTTATCCCTATGAGGACAAAGAATTTGTGGTGCCCAATCATTAAAAGAAAAGAGATTATTATATGATTCCGTGTTTGTCGAAATCGATGGATGAACATTAATTCTAAAAATGGTAGAAAGAGAAGTTTTTCTTATGAAACCAAAGCATCAATTCATTTATCCCAATGAGGAGAATGAATTTGTGGTGCCCAATCATTAAATGAAAGGAGATTATTGTGTGAATCCATGTTTGTCCAAATTGACAGACGAACATTAATTCTAAAAATGGAAGGAAGATAATTTTTTCTTATGAAACCAAAGCATCAATATCATCTATCCCAATGAGGAGAATTTGTTTATGGTGCGTGATCGTGAAAAAAAAGGAGATTATATATGAATCAATGTTTGTCTAAATTGATGGAGGAACATTAATTGTAAAATGGTAAAAAGTGAAAATTTTCTTATGAAACCAAAGCATCAATTCATTTATCCCAATGAGGATAAAGAATTTGTGGTGCCCAATCATTAAAAGAAAAAAGATTATTATGGGAAGCTGTGTTTGTCAAAATCGATGGACAAACAATAATTCTAAAAATGGAAGAAAGATAAATTTTTCTTGTAAAACGAAGGCATCAATATCATCTATCCTAATGAGAGGAATGTGTTTATGGAGTCCAATCATGAAAAGAAATGAGATTATTATGTGAATTCATGCTTGTCCAAATCGACAAACGAACATTAATTCTAAAAATGGTAGGAATAGAAGTTTGTCCTATGAAACCAAAGCATCAATTCATTTATCCCAATAAGGAGAATGAATTTGTGGTGCCAAATCATTAAAAGAAAGGAGATTATTATATGAATCTATGTTTATCCCATTCAAAGACGAACTTTAATTCTAAAAATGGTAGAAAAAAAGCTTTTCTTTTGACACCAAAGCATTAATATCATTTATCTTAATGCGGAAAATCTGTTTTGTGGTGCCCAATCATGAAAAAAAAAAAGAGATTATCACAGGAGTCCATCTTTATCCCAATTGACAGACAAACTTTGCTTCTAAAAATTGGTGGGAAGTGAAGTTTTTCTTATGAAACCAAGGCATCAATTTATTTATCCCAATGACGAGAATGAATTTGTAGGGCCTAATCATTAAAAGAAAGAATATTATCATGTGATTCATGTTTATCCCAATTAAAAGACAAACTTCAATTCTAAAAATAATGGAAAGAGAAATTTTTCTTATGAAATCAAAGCATCAATATCTTTTACCCTAATGAGGAGAATGTGTTTTTGGTGCCCAATCATGAAATGAAAGAAGATTATTACGTGAATCTATGTTTGTCCAAATCGATGGACGAGCATTAATTCTAAAAATGGTAGAAAGAGAAGTTTTCTTATGAAACTAAAGCATCAATTCATTTATCCCAATGGGGAGAATGAATTTGCAGTGCCCACTCATGAAAAGATAGGAGATTATGATATGAATCCGTGTTTGTCCAAATCGACGAACAGACATTAATTCTAAAAATGGAAGAAACATAAGATTTTCTTATGAAACCAAAGCACCGATAACATCTATCCCAATGAGAAGAATTTGTTTATGGAACCCAATCATGAAAAGAAAAAAGATTATTCGGTGTATCCACGTTTGTCCAAATCGAAGAACGAACATTAATTCTAAAAATGGTAGAAAGAGAAGTTTTTCTTATGAAACCAAAGCATTATTCATTTATCCCAATGAGGAGAATGAATTTGTGGTGCCCAATCATTTAAAGAAAAGAGATTATTATATGAATTCGTGCTTGTCCCAATTAAAAGATGAACTTTAATTCTAAAAATGGTAGAAATAAAAGTTTTTCATATGAAACCAAAGCACCAATATCATCTATCCCAATAAGAAGAATGTATTTATGGTACCCAATCATGAAAAGTAAGGAGATTATTACTTGAATACATGCTTATGCAAATCGATGGATGAGCATGAATTCTAAAAATGGTAGAAAAAAAAGTTTTTCTTGCAAAACCAAAGCATCAATTCATTTATCCCTAAAAAGGAGAATGAATTTGTGATGTCAAATCAGGAAAAGAAAGGAGATTATTATGTGAATCCGTGTTTATCCAAATCGACGAACGAACATTAATTTTAAAAATGGTAGAAAAATATGTTTTTCTTATGAAACTAAGGCATCAATATCATATATCACAATGAAGAAAATGTGTTTATGGTGCCCAATCATTAAAAAAAAAAGGAGATTATTATGTGAATCCATATTTGTGCAAATCAATGGACGAACATTAATTTTAAAAATGGCAAAAAGAGAAGTTTTTCTTATGCAACAAAAGCATCAATTCATTTATCCCATTTAAGAGAATGAATTTATGGTGCCCAATCATTAAAAGAAAGGAGATTATTATGTGAATTCTTGTTTATCCCATCCGAAGGATGAACTTTAATTCTAAAAATGGTAGAAAGAGAAGTTTTTCACAGGAAACCAAAGCATCAATATCATTTCTCCCAGCAAGAAGAATGCATTTATGGTGCCAAATTATTAAAAGAAAAGAGACTATTATGCGTATCTGTATTTGTCCAAACCGATGGACAAATATTTATTCTCAAAATGATAGAAAAAGAAGTTTTTCTTATGAAACCAAAGCATTAATTCATTTATCTCTATGAGGAGAATGATTTGTGATACCCAATCATTAAATGAAGGCAGATTATTATGTGAATCAATGTTTGTACAAATCGACGGACGAACATTAATTCTAAAATTGGAAGAAAGATATGTTTTTCTTATAAAGCCAAAGCATCAATATCAACTATTTCAATGAGGAGAATCTATTTATGGTGCTCAATGATGAAAAGAAAAGAGATTATTATGTGAATCCATATTTGTCTAAATCGACGAACGAGCATTAATTCTAAAAATGGTAGAAAGAGAAGTTTTTCTTATGAAACCAAAGCATCAATTCGTTTATCCCAATTAGGAGAATGAATTTGTCACACCCAATCATTAAAATAAATGGGATTATTATGTGAATTCGTGTTTATCACAATAAAAAGATGAACTTTAATTCTAAAAATGGTAGAGAAAAGAAGCCTTTCACATGAAAGCAAAGCATCAATATCTTTTATCCCAATGAGAAGAATATGTTTATGGTGCCAAATCATTAAAAGAAAGGGAATTATTTTGTGTATCCGTATTTGTCCAAATCGATAGACGAACTTTAATTCTAAAAATGGTAGAAAGAGAAGTTTTTATTATGAAACCAAGCATCAATCCATTTACCCTAATGAGAAGAATGAATTTGTGGTATCCAATCATTAAATGAAAGGAGATTGTTATGTGAATCCATGTTTGTCCAAATCGATAGACGAACATTAATTCTAAAAACGAAAAGAAGATAAGTTTTTCTCTGGAAACCAAAGAATCAATATCATCTATCTCAATGAGAAGAATGTGTTTATGGTGCCCAATCGTGAAAAGAAAGGAGATTATTATGTGAATCCGTGTTTGTCCAATTCTATGGACGAACATTAATTCTAAAAATGGCAAAAAGAGAAGTTTTTCTTATGCAACCAACGCATCAATTCATTTATCCCAATGAAGAGAATGAATTTGTGGTGCCTTATCATTAAAAGAAGGGAGATTATTATGTGAATTCATGTTTATCCTAATCGAAAGATGAACTTTAAATCTAAAAATGGTAGAAACATAAGCTTTTCACGTGAAGCCAAAGCATCAATATCATTTATCCCAATAAGGAGAATGTGTTTATAGTACCAAATCATGAAAAGAAAAGAGATTATTATGTGAATCTGTGTTTGTCCAAATCAATGAACGAACATTAATTCTAAAAATGAAAGAAAGATAAGTTTTTGTTATGAAACCAAAGTGTCAATATCATCTATCCCAATCAGGAGAAAGTGTTTATGGTGCCCAATCATGAAAAAAAAAAGAGATTGTAATGTGAATCCATGTTTGTCTAAATTGATGAACGAATATTAATTCTAAACATGGTAGAAAGAAAAGTTTTTCTTATAAAACCAAAGCATCAATCTCATTTATCCTAATAAGAAGAATGTGTTTATGGTGCCCAATCATGAAAAAAAAAGAGATTGTCACAAGAATCCATGTTTATCCCAATTTACAGATGAACTTTGACTCTATAAAATGGTGGGAAGTGAAGTTTTTCTATGAAACCAAAGCCTCAACTCATTTATCCCAATAAGGAGATTGAATTTGTGGTGCCCAATCATTGAAAGAAAGGAGATTATTACGTAAATTCATGTTTATCCCAATTGAAAAATAAACTTTAACTCTAAAAATGGTAAAACGAAAAGTTTTTTTTATGAAACCAAAGCATCAATTTCATTTATCCCAATAAGGTGAATGTGTTTATGATGCCAAATCATGAAAAGAAAATAAATTCTTATGTGAATCCGTGTTTGTCTAAATCGACGGATGAACATTAATTTTATAAATGGTAGAAAGAAAAGTTTTTCTTATGAAACCAAAGCATCAATATCATCTATCCTAATAAGGAGAATGTGTTTATGGTGTCCAATCATGAAATGTAAAGAGATTATTATTAAAATCCATGTTTGTCCAAATTGACGAACAAACATAAATTCTAAAAATGGAAGAAAGATAAGTTTTTCTTATGAAACCAACGCATCGATATCATCTATCTCAACAAGGAGAATGTGTCTATGGTGCTGAATTGTGAAAAAAAAAGAAATTATTGTGTGACTCCATGTTTGTACAAATTGATGGATGAACATTAATTTTAAAAATGGTAGAAAGAAAAGTTTTTGTTACGAAGCCAAAGCATCAATTCATTTAACCCAGCGAGGAGAATGAATTTGTGGTGCCCAATCATTAAAAGAAAAGAGATTATTGTGTGAATTCATGCTTATCCTAATCGAAAGGCGAAATTTAACTCTAAAAATGGCAGTGAGAGATGTTTTTCAAGTGAAACCAAAGCTTCAATATCATTTATCACAATATGGAGAATTTGTTTATGGTGCCAAACATGAAAAGAAAGGAGATTATTATGTGAATTCGTGTTTGTCTAAATCGACGGATGAATATTAATTCTAAAAATGGTAGAAAGAAAAGTTTTTCTTATCAAACTGAAGCATTAATTCATTTATCCCAATGAAGAGAATGAATTTATGGTGCCCAATCATTATATGAATCCATGTTTGTCCAAATCGACGGACGAGCATTAATTCTGAAAATGCAAGGAAGATAAGTTTTTCTTATAAAACTAAAGCATCAATTTATTTATCCCAACAGGGGGAATGAATTTATGGTGCCCAATCATTAAAAGAAAGGAGATTATTATGTGAATTCATGCTTATCCTAATCGAAAGACAAAATTAAATTCTAAAAATGGTAGTAAGAGAAGTTTTTCATTTTAAACCAAAGCATCAATATCATCTATCTCAATAAGGAGAATGTGTTTATGGTACTCAATCGTGAAAAAAAAGAGATTATTATGTGAATCCGTGTTTATCCAAATCAACGAACTAACATTAATTCTAAAATGGTAGAAAGAGAAGTTTTTCTTATGAAGCATCAATTCATTTATCCCAATGAAGAGAATGAATTTATGGTGCCCAATCATTAAAAGAAAGGAGATTATTATGTGAATCCGTGTTTATCCCATTCAAAGATGAACTTTAATTCTAAAAGTATTAGAAAGAAATGTTTTTTGTATGAAACCTAAGCATGAATATCATTTATCTCAAGGAGGAGAATGGTGCCCAATCATGGAAGAAATGAGGTTATCACATAAGTCCATGTTTATCCCAATGGACATACAAACTTTGATTCTAAAAATTGATGGGAAATGAAGTTTTTCTTATGAAACCAAAGCATCAATTCATTTATCCCACTGACGAGAATGAATTTGTGGTGCCCAATCATTAAAAGAAAGGATATTGTCATGTGAATCCATGTTTATCCTAATCGAAAAATAAACTTCAATTCTACAGATGGTGGAAAGAAAAATTTTTCTTATGAAACCAAAGCATCAATATCTTTTACCCCAATAAGAAGAATTTGTTTTTGGTGCCCAATCGTGAAATGAAAGGAGATTATTATGTGAATCCGTGTTTGTCCAATTCTACGGACGAACATTAATTCTAAAAAAGGTAGAAAGAGAAGTTTTTCTTATGCAACCAATGCATCAATTCATTTATCCCAATGAAGAGAATGAATTTATGGTGCCTAATCATTAACAGAAGGGAGATTATTATATGAATTCGTGTTTATCCTAATTGAAAGATGAATTTTAAATCTAAAAATGGTAGAAACATAAGCTTTTCACGTGAAGCCAAAGCATCAATATCATTTATCCCAATGAGGAGAATGTGTTTATAATACCAAATCCTGAAAAGAAAGGAGATTATTATGTGAATCTGTGTTTGTCCAAATCAATGAACGAACATTAATTCTAAAAATGAAAGAAAGATAAGTTTTTGTTGTGAAACCAAAGCATCAATCTCATTTATCCTAATAAGAAGAATGTGTTTATGGTGCCCAATCATGAAAAGAAAAGAGATTATCACAAGAATCCATGTTTATCCCAATTTGCAGATGAACTTTGACTCTATAAAATGGTGGGAAGTGAAGCTTTTCTATGAAACCAAAGCATCAACTCATTTATCCCAATAAAGAGATTGAATTTGTGGTGCCCAATCATTGAAAGAAAGGAGATTATTACGTAAATCCATGTTTATCCCAATTGAAAGATGAACTTTAACTCTAAAAATGGTAAAACAAAAAGTTTTTTTTATGAAACCAAAGCATCAATCTCATTTATCCCAATAAGGAGAATGTGTTTATGATGCCAAATCATGAAAAGAAAATAAATTCTTATGTGAATCCATGTTTGTCTAAATCGATGGATGAACATTAATTGTAAGTGGCAGAAAGAAAAGTTTTTCTTATGAAATCAAAGCATCAATATCATCTATCCCAATAAGGAGAATGTGTTTATGGTGCCCAATCATGAAAGGTAAAGAGATTATTGTTTAAATCCATGTTTCTCCAAATCGACGAACGAACATAAATTCTAAAAATGGAAGAAAGATAAGTTTTTCTTATGAAAACAAAGCATCGATATCATCTATCTCAATAAGCAGAATGTGTCTATGGTTCCGAATCATGAAAAAAAAAATTATTGTGCGACTCCGTGTTTGTACAAATTGACGGATGAACATTAATTTTAAAAATAGTAGAAAGAAAAGTTTTCTTACGAAGCCAAAGCATCAATTCATTTAACCTAATGAGGAGAATGAATTTGTGGTGCCCAATCATTAAAAGAAAGGAGATTATTATGTGAATTCATGCTTATCCAAATCGAAAGGCAAAATTTAACTCTAAAAATGGCAGTAAGTGATGTTTTTCACGTGAAACCAAAGCTTCAATATTATTTATCCCAATGTGGAGAATTTATTTATGGTGCCAAATCATGAAAAGAAAGGAGATTATTATGTGAATTCGTGTTTGTCCAAATCGATGGATGAATATAAATTCTAAAAATGGTAGAAAGAGAAGTTTTTCTTATCAAACTGAAGCATCAATTCATTTATCCCAATGAAGAGAATGAATTTGTGGTACCCATCATTAAATAAAAGGAGATTGTTATGTGAATCCATGTTTGTCCAAATCGATAAACGAACATTAATTCTAAAAACGGAAGGAAGAAAAGTTTTTCTTTGGAAACCAAAGAATCAATATTATCTATCTCAATGAGAAGAATGTGTTTATGGTGCCCAATAGTGAAAAGAAAGGAGATTATTATGTGAATCCATGTTTGTCCAATTCTACGGACGAACATTAATTCTAAAAATGGCAGAAAGAAAAGTTTTTCTCTTGCAACCAATGCATCAATTCATTTATCCCAATGAAGAGAATGAATTTGTGGTCCCCAATTATTAAAAAAAAAGAGATTTTCTGTAAATCCGTGTTTATCTCAATTGAAGGATGAACTTTAATTCTAAAAATGGTACAAAGAAAAGTTTTTCTTATGAAACCAAAGCATCAATCTCATTTATCCCAATAAGGAGAATGTGTTTATGATGCCAAATCCTGAAAAGAATAGATATTATTACGTGAATCTATGTTTGTCCAAATCAACGTAGAAACATTAATTCTAAAAATGAAAGAAAAATAAGTTTTTCTTATAAAACCAAAGCATCAATATCACCTATCCCAATAAGGAGAATATGTTTATGGTACCTAATCATGAAAGAAAATGAGATTATTATATGAATCTGTGTTTATCCAAATCAACGGATGAACAATAATTCTAAAAAAAGTAGAAAGAGAAGTTTTTTTTATGAAACCAAAGTATCAATTCATTTATCCCAATGAGGAGAATAAATTTTTTGTGCCTAGTCATTTAAAGAAAGGAGATTATTATGTGAATTTATGTTTATCCCAATCGAAAGATGAACTTTAATCCTAAAAATGGTAAAAATAGACATTTTTATATGAAACCAAAGCATCAATATCATCTATCTGAATGAGGAAAATGCATTTATAATGCCCAATCATGAAAAGGAAAGAGATTATTATGTGAATCCGTGTTTGTCCAAATCGATGGATGAACATTAATTCTAAAAATGATTGAAAGAGAAGTTTTTCCTATGAAACCAAAGCATCAATTCATTCATCCCAATGAGGAGAATGAATTTGTGTTGCCCAATCATTAAAAAAAAGGAGATTGTTATATGAATCCGTGTTTGTCCAAATTGATGGATGAACATTAATTCTAAAAATGGTAGAAGGAAATGTTTTTCTTATAAAACTAAAGCATCAATATCATCTATTACAATGAGAAGAATGTGTTTATGGTGACCAATCATAAAAAGATAGGATATTATTATATGAATTCGTGTTTATCCTAATTAAAGGATGAACATAAATTCTAAAAAAGGTAGAAAGAAAAGTTTTTCTTATGAAACCAAAGCATTAGTATCATCTATACCAATAAGGAAAAAGTGTTTATGGTGCCCAATCATGAAAAGAAAGGAGATTATTATGTGAATCCGTGTTTGTCCAAATTGACTGACGAACATTAATTCTAAAAATGGTAGAAAGGGAAGTTTTTCTTACGAAACCAAAGCAACAATTTATTTATCCAAATGAGGAGAATGAATTTATGGTGCCCAATCACTAAAAGAAAAGAGATTATTATGTGAATCCGTGTTTATCCCATTCAAAGCTGAACTTTAATTCTAAAATTGGTAGAAATAAGAGTTTTTCTTATGAAACCAAAGCTTCAATATCATTTATCTCAATGATGAGAATGTGTTTTATGGTGTCCAATCATGAAAAGAAATAAGATTATCATGTTAATCCATGTCTATCCCAATTGACAAATGAACTTTGATTCTAAAAATTGATGGGAAGTGAAGCTTTTCTTATGAAACCAAAGCATCAATTCATTTATCCCAACAGTGAGAATAAATTTGTGGTGCCCAATCATTAAAAAAAAAAGAGATTATCATGTGAATCCATGTTTATCCCAATTGTAAGACAAACTTTAATTCTAAAAATAGGTGAAAGAGAAATTTTTTTTATGAAGCCAAAGCATCGATATCTTTTACCCTAATGAGGAGAATATGTTTATGGTGCCCAATCACGAAAAGAAAAGAGATTATTATGTGAATATGTGTTTGTCCAAATCAACGGACGAACATTAATTCTAAAAATGGTAGAATGAGAAATTTTTCTTACGAAATCAAAGCTCCAATTCATTTATCCCAAAGAGTAGAATCAATTTATGATGCCCAATCATTAAAAAAAAAAGAGATTATTATGTGAATCTGTATTTGTCTAAATCGATGGACGAACATTAATTCTAAAAATGGAAGAAAGATAAGTTTTTCTTATGAAACCAAAGCATCAATATCATCTATCCCAATGAGGAGAATGTGTTTATGATGCCTAGTCGTGAAAAAAAATGAGATTATTATGTGAATCTGTGTTTGCCCAAATCGATAGATGAACTTTAATTTTGAAAGTGATGGAAAGAGAGGTTTCTTATCAAACCAAAGCAGCAATATCATTTATCCTAATGAGAAGAATGCATTTATGGTGCCCAATTATGAAAAGAAAGGAGATTATTACATGAATCTGTGTTTACTCTTAATGACGTATGAACTTTGATTGTAAAAATGGTGGGAAGTGAAGTCTTTCGTATGAAACCAAAGCATCCATTCATTTATCCCAATATGGAGAATGTGTTTATGGCCCACAATCATGAAAAAAAAGGAGATTATCATGTGAATCGATGTTTATCCCAATTGACAGACAAATTTAATTCTAAAAATTAATGGGACATTTCTCTAATGAAACCAAAGCATTAATTCATTTATCCCAATGAACATAATGAATTTGTGCTACCCAATCATTAAAAGAAAGGAGATTAGCATGTGAACGGATGTTTATCCTAATTGAAAGATGAACGTTAAGTCTAAAAATGGTGGAAAGAGAAATTTTTCTTCTAAAACCAAAGTATCAATATCTTCTATCCTAATGACAGGAATATGTTTATGGTGCCCAATCATGAAAAGAAAAGAGATTATTATGTGAATTCGTGTTTGTCCAAATCAACGAACAAACATTAATTCTAAAAATGGAAGAAAGATAAATTTTTCTTGTGAACCAAAGCATCAATTCATTTATCCCAATAAGGAGAATGAATTTCTGGTGCCCCATCATTAAAAAAAGGGGGAATATTAAGTGAATTCATGTTTATCTTAATCGAAAGACAAACTTTAATTCTAAAAATGGTATAAAAAGAAATTTTTCACATGAAACCAAAGAATCAATATCATTTATCCCAATGAGGAAAAAGTGTTTATGGTGCCTAATCATGAAAAGAAAGGGGATTATTATGTGAATCCGTATTTGTCCAAATCGATAGATGAACTTTAATTCTAAAAATGGTGGAAAGAGAAGTTTTTCTTATAAAACCAAAGCATCAATTCATTTATCCTAATGAGAAGAATGAATTTGTGGTGCCTAATCATTAGAAGAAAGGATATTATTATGTAAATCTGTGTTTGTCCAAATCAACGAACGTTCTAAAAATGGAAGAAATATAAGTTTTTTTTATGAAACCAAAGCATCAATATCATCTATCACAATGAGGAGAATGTGTTTATGGTGCCTAATCATGAAAAGAAAGGAGATTGTTATGTGAATCCATGTTTCTCCAAATTGATGGATGAACATTAATTTTATCGTAGAGTGTGAAGTTTTTCTTGTGAAACCAAAGCATCAATTCATTTATCCTAATGAGGAGAGTGAATTTATGGCGCCCAATCATTAAAAGAAAAGAGATTATTTTTTGAATCCATGTTTGTCAAAATTGATCGGTGAACATTAATTCTAAAATTGGTAGAAGGAAAAGTTTTTCTTATGAAACCAAAGCACCAATGCATTTATCCCAATGAAAAGAATGAACTTATGGTGCCTAATCATTAAATGAACTTGTGGTGCCCAATCATTATGTGAATCCATTTTGTCCAAATCGACGGACAAATATTAATTATAAAAATGGAAGAAAGATAAGTTTTTGTTATCACCAAGGCATGAATATCATCTATCCCATAAGAAAAATGTGTTTATGGTGCCCAATCATGAAAAGAAAGGAGATTATTATGTGAATCCTTGTTTGTCAAAATTGACGGATGAACATTAATTCTTAAAATGGTAGAAAGTAAAGCTTTCTTATGAAACCAAAGCATCAATTCATTTATCCTAATGAGGAGAACAAATTTATGGTGACCAATCATTAAAAGAAAGGACATTATTATCTGAATTCGTGTTTACCCCAGTCGAAAGATAAATTTTAATTCCAAAAATAGTAGAAAGAAAAGTTTTTCACATGAAACCAAAGCATTAATATCATTTATCCTAATGAGGAGAATATGTTTATGGTGCCAAATCATGAAAAGAAATGAATTATTATATGAATCCACGCTTGTCCAAATCAACGGACGAACATTAATTCTAAAAATGAAAGAAAGGTAAGTTTTTCTTACGAAACCAATGCATGAATATCATCTATTCTAACGAGGAGAATATGTTTATGGTGCCCAATCATGAAAAAAAAAGGATATTATTATGTGAATCCGTATTTGCCCAAATGGATGGATAAACATTAATTCTAAAAATGTATGAATGATACATTTTTCCAACTAAACCAAAGCATCAATATTATCTACCTTAATGAGGGGAATGTGTTTATGGTGCCCAATCATGAAAAGAAAAGAGACTATTTTATGAATCCGTGCTTATCCAAATAGACAGATGAACATTAATTCTAAAAATGGAAGAAAGATAAGTTCTTCCTATGAAACCAAAGCATCGATTCATTTATCCAATGAGGAGAATGAGTTTGGGGTGCCCAATCATGAAAAGAAAGGAGATTATTAGGTGAATTCGTGTTTGTCCAATTTAACGAACAAAAATTAATTATAAGAATGGAACAAACACATGTTTTTCTTATGAAACCAAAGCATTAATATCATTTATCCTAACGAGAAGGATGTGTTTATGGTGCTCAATCGTGAAAAGAAAGGAGATTATTATGTGAATCCATGTTTGTCCAAATCGATGGATGAACATTGATTCTAAAAATGGCAAAAAGAGAAATTTTTCCTATGAAGCCAAAGCATCAATTTCATCTATCCCAATGAGGAGAATATGTTTATCATGCCCAATCATGAAAAGAAAGGAGATTATTATGTAAATCTGTGTTTGCCCAAATTAATGGAAGAACATTAATTCTAAAACTAGTAGAAAGAGAAGTTTTTCTTATGAAACCAAAGCATCAATATCATCCATCCCAATAAGGAAAATATGTTTATCGTGCCCAATCATGAAAAGAAATGAGATTATTATGTAAATCCATATTTATCCAAGTAGACAGATGAACATTAATTCTAAAAATGGTAGAAAGATAAGTTTTTCTTTATGAAACCAAAGCATTAATTCATTTATCCTAGTGAGGAGAATGAATTTCTGGTGCCCAATCATTAAAAGAAAGGGGATTATCTTGTGAATCTGAGTTTATCCCAACTGAAAGACGGACTTTAATTTTACAAATGGTGGAAAGCGAATTTTTTCTTATAAAACCAAAGCATCAATATCTTTTATCCCCATGAGAAGAATACATTTATGGTGCCCAATCATGAAAATAAAGAAGATTATTATGTGAATCCATGTTTGTCCAAATCGACGGATGAACATTAATTCTAAAAATGGTAGAAAGAGAAGTTTTTCTTATGAAAGCAAAGTATCAATATCATCTATCCCAATGAGAGGAATGTGCTTATTGTGCCTAATCATGAAAAGAAAGGAGATTATAATATGAATCCATGTTTATCCAATTCGATGCACGAACATTAAATCTAAAACTAGTGAAAAGAGAAGTTTTTCTTTTGAAACTAAAGGATCAATTCATTTATCCCAATGAACAGAATGAATTTATGGTGCCCAGCCCTTTAATGAAAGAAGATTATTTTGTGAATTCATGCTTATCCCAATCGAAAGATGAACTTTAATTCTAAGAATGGCAAAAAGAAAAGTTTTTCATATGAAATCAAAGCATCAAGATCATCTATTACAATGAGACGAATGTGTTTATCGTGCTCAATCGTGAAAAGAAAGGAGATTATTACGTGAATATGTGTTCGTGCAAATCGACTGACGAACATTAATTCTAAAAATGGGAGGAAAAAAGTTTTTGTTATGAAACCAAAGCATCAATTCATTCATCCCAACGAGGAGAATGAATTTATGGTGCCCAATCAAGAAAAGAAAAGAGATTATTATGTGAATTCGTGTTTATCCAAATCGAAAAATGAACATTAATTTAAAAATGGCAGAAAAAGAAGTTTTTCGTATGCAACTAAAGCATTAATTCATTTATCCCAATGAGAAGAATGAATTTGTGGTGCCCAATCATTAAAAGAAAGGAGATTATTATGTGAATTCTAGTTTATCCCTACTGAAAGATGGACTTTAATTTTAAAAATGGTAGAAAAAGAAGCTTTTCACATGAAACCAATGCATCAATATCATTTATCCCAAGAAAATGAATACGTTTATGGTGCTAAATCAACGGCCAAACATTAATTCTAAAAGTGGTAGAAAGAGAAGTTTTTCTTATGAAACCAAAGCATCAATTCATTTATCCCTATGAAGAGATTGAGTTTGTGGTGCCCAATCATTAAATGAAGGGAGATTTTTATGTGAATCCATGTTTGTCCAAATCGATGGACGAACATTAATTCTAAAAATGAAAGAAAGATATATTTTTCTTATGAAGCCAAAGCATCAATATCAACTACCTCAATAAGGTGAATCTATTTATGGTGCCTAATCGTGAAAAGAAAAGAGATAATTATGTGAATCCATGTTTGTCCAAATCGACGGACGAGCATTAATTCTAAAAATGAAAGAAAGATATATTTTTCTTATGAAGCCAAAGCGTCAATATCGACTACCTCAATAAGGTGAATCTGTTTATGGTGCCTAATCGTGAAAAGAAAAGAGATAATTATGTGAATCTGTGTTTGTCCAAATCGACGGACGAGCATTAATTCTAAAAATGATAGAAAGAGAAATTTTTCTTATGAAGCCAAAGCATCAATTCATTTATCCCAATAAGGAGAATGAATTTGTGGAGCCTAATCATTAAAGGAAAAGAGGTTATTATGTGAATCCATGTTTGTCAAAATCGACAGAAAAAAATTAATTCTAAAAATAGAAGAAATATAAGTTTTTCTTATGAAACCAAAGCATCAACAACATTTATCCCAATGAGGAGAATGTGTTTACGCTGCCCAATCATGAAAAGAAAGGAGATTATCATGTGTATCCATGTTTGTCCAAATCGACGGACAAACATTAACTCTAAAAATGGCAGAAAGAGAAGTTTTTTCTTAGGAAATCAAAGCATCTATTCATTTATCACAATAAGGAGAATGAATTTATGGTGCCCAATCATTAAAAAAAAAAGAGGTTATTATGTGAATCCATATTTGTCTAGATCGATGGACAAGCATTAATTCTAAAAACGAAAAGAAGATAAGTTTTTCTTATGAAACCAAAGCATCATTATCATCTATCCCAATGAGGAGAATGTGTTTATGGTACCCAATCATGAAAAAAAAAGAGATTATTATGTGAATCCATGTTTGTCAAAATCGACGAATGAACATTAATTCTAAAAATGGTAAAAAGAGAAGTTTTTCTTATGAAACCAAAGCATCAATAACATTTGCCCCAATTAGGAGAATGCATTTATGGTGCCCAATCATGAAAAGAAAGGAGATTATTATGTGAATCCATGTTTATCATAATTGATAGACAAACTTTGATTAAAAAAAATATGGGATGTAAAGTTTTTCTATGAAACCAAAGCATCAATTCATTTATCCTAATAAGGAGATTGAATTTGTGGTACCCAATCATAAAAAGAAAGGAGGTTATTATGTGAATTTATGCTTGTCCAAATCGAGAGGAACATTAATTCTAAAAAAAAGGTAGAAAGAGAAGTTTTTCTTATGAAGCCAAAGTATCAATACCTTTATCCCAATGAGGAGAATGAATTTGTGGTGCCTAATCACTAAAAGAAAGGAGATTATTATATGAATCTGTGTTTGTCCAAATCAACAAACGAACATTAATTCTAAAAATGAAAGATAAGTTTTTCCTATGAAACCAAAGCATCAATATCATTCATCCCAATGAAGAGAATATGTTTATAGTGCCCGATCATGAAAAGAAAGGGGATTATTTTATGAATCCGTGCTTGTCTAAATCGATGAATGAACGTTAATTCTAAAATTGGTAGAAAAAGAAGTTTTTCTTATGAAACCAAAGCATCAATCTCTTTTATCCTAATAAGGAGAATGCGTTAATGGTGCCTAATCATGAAAAAAAGGAGATTATCAAGTGAATCCATGTTTATCCCAATTCGCAGATGAGCTTTGACTCTATAAATGGTGGAAAGTGAAGTTTTTCTACAAAACCAAAGAATCAATTCATTTATCCCAATAAGGAGATTGAATTTATAGTGCCCAATCATTAAAAGAAAGGAGATTATTATGTAAATCCATGTTTATTCCAATTGAAGGATGGATTTCAATTCTAAAAATGGTAGAAAAAAAAAGTTTTTCTTATGAAACCAAAGCATCAATCTCATTTATCCTAATTAAAAGAATGTGTTTATGGTACCCAATCTTTAAAAAAAAAGATATTATTATGTGAATCCGTGTTTGTCCAAATCGATGAACGAACATTAATACTAAAAATGGTAGAAAGAAAAGTTTTTCATATGAAACCAAAGCATTAATTCATTTATCCCAATGAGAAGAATATGTTTATAGTGCCAAATCATGAAAAGAAAGGAGATTATTAAGTGAATTCGTGTTTATCTCAATTGAAAGATGAACTTTAATTCTAAAAATGGTAGAAAAAATAGTTTTTAACATGAAACCAAAGCATTAATATCATCTATCCCAATGAGAAGAATGAATTTGTGGTGCCCAATCATTAAAAGAAAAGAGATTATTATGTGAATCTGTGTTTATCCCATTCAAAGATGAACTTTAATTCTAAAAATGGTAGAAAGAAAAGTTTTCTTATGAAACCAGAACATCAATATCATTTATCTCAATGCGGAGAATGTGTTTTACGATGCCTAATCATGAAAAGAAAGGAGATTGTCACATGAACCCATATTTATCCTAATTGACAGACGAGCTTTGATTCTAAAAATTATGGGAAGTGAAGTTTTTCTTATAAAACCAAAGTATCAATTCGTTTATCCCAATGATGTGAATGAATATATGGTGCCTAATAACAAAAAGAAAGGAGATTTCATGTGAATCCATGCTTATCCCAGTTGAAAGATAAATTTTAATTCTAAAAATGGTTGAAAGAGAAATTTTTCGTATGAAACCAAAGCATCAATATCTTTTACCGCAATAAGGAGAATGTGTTTATGGTGCCCAATCATGAAAAGAAAGAAGATTATGATGTGAATCCAAGTTTGTCCAAATCGACAGACAAATATTAATTCTAAAAATGGAAGAAACATACGCTTTTCTTATAAAACCAAAGAATCAATAACATCTATCCTAATGAGGAAAAGGTGTTTATGATGCCCAATCATGAAAAGAAAGAAGATTATTATGTGAATCTGTGTTTCTCCAAGTTGACCGATGAACATTAATTCAAAAAGTGGTAGAAAGAAAAGTTTTTCTTATGAAACCAAAGCATCAATTCATTTACCCCAATTAGGAGAATGAATTTATAGTGCCCAATCATTAAAGAAAAGAGATTATTATATGAATCCATGTTTGTCCAAATCGATGGATGAACATTAATTCTAAAAATGAAAGAAAGATAAGTTTTTCTTATGAAGCCAAAGCATCAATATCATCTATCCCAATGAGGAGAATGTGCTTATGGTGCCCAATCATGAAAAGAAAGAAGATTATTATGTGAATCTGTGATTATCCAAATCGATGGACAAACATTAACTCTAAAAATGGTAGAAAGAGACTTTTTCTTAAGAAACCAAAGCATCAATTTATTTATCCCAATGAGGAGAATGAATTTGTGGTGCCCAATCATTAAAAAAGAAGATTATTATATGAATCCGTGTTTGTCTAACTCGACGAACGAGCATTAATTCTAAAAATGGAGAAAGATAAGTTTTTCTTATGAAACCAAAGCATCGATATCATCTATCCTAATGAAGAGAATGTGTTTATGGTGCCCAATCATGAAAAGAAGGGAGATTATTATGGGAATCCGTGTTTGTCCAAATCGACGGATGAACATTAATTCTAAAAATGGTAGAAAGAGAAGTGTCTCTTATCAAACCAAAGCATCAATATCATTTATCCTAATGAGAAGAATGTGTTTATGGTGCCCAACTATGAAAAGAAAGGAGATTATTATCTAAATCCATGTGTGTTTATGGTGCCCAACTATGAAAAGAAAGGAGATTATTATCTAAATCCATGTTTATCCTAATCAATGAATGAACATTAATTCTAAAAATGGAAGAAAGATAGGTTTTTCTTATAAAGCCAAAGCATCAATATCATCTATCCTAATGAAGAGAATGTGCTTATAGTGCCCAATCATGAAAAGAAAGAGATTATTATATGAATCCGTGATTGTCCAAATTGACAGACGAGCATTAATTCTAAAAATGGAAGAAGGAAAAGTGTTTCTTATGAGACCAAACCATCAATACCATCTATCCCAATGACGAAAATGTGTTTATGATGCCCAATCATGAAAAGAAAAGAGATTATTATGTGAATCTGTGTTTGTCCAAATCGACGGATGAACATTAATTCTAAAAATGGTAGAAAGAGAAGTTTTTCTTATGAAACCAAAGCATCAATTCATTTATCCCAATAAGGAGAATGAATTTGTGGTGCCCAATCATTAAAAGAAAGGAGATTATTATGTGAATCCTTGTTTGTCCAATCGATGGACGAACATTAATTCTAAAAAAGGTAGAAAGAGAAGTTTTTCTTATGAAACCAAAGCATCAATCTCATTTATCCCAATGAGAAGAATGTGTTTACAGTTCCAAATCATGAAAAGAAAGGAGATTATCTCGTGAATCCTTATTTATCTCAATTGATGGATGAACTTTGATTTTGAAGTGATGTTTTTCTATGTAACCAAAGCATCAATTCATTATCCAAATAAGAGATTGAATTTATGGTGCCCAATCACTAAAATAAAGGAGATTATTTTGTGAATCCGTGTTTATCCCAATTAAAGGACAAACTGCGATTCTAAAAATGGTTGAAAGAAAAATTTTTTTTTTTTGAGACCAAAGCATAAATCTCATTTATCCTGATGAGAAAAATGGGTCTATGATGCTAAATCATGAAAAGAAGGGAGATTATTATGTGATTCTGTGTTTATCCAAATCGACGGATGGATATTAACTCTAAAAATGGAGGAAAGATAAGTTTCTCCTATGAAACCAAAGCATCAACATCATCTATCCTAATAAGAAGAATGTGTTTATGGTGCCTAATCATGAAAAAAAAGGGGGATTATTGTGTGAATTCACATTTGTCCAAATCGATAGATGAACATTAATTCTAAAAATGGTAGAAAGAGAAGTTTTTCTTATGAAACCCAAGCATCAATTTATTTACCCCAATAAAAAGAATAAATTTGTGGTACCCAATCATTAAAAGAAAGGAGATTATTATGTGAATCCATGTTTATCCAAATCGATGAATAAACATTAATTCTCAAAATGGAAGAAAGATAAGTTTTTCTTATCAAACCAAAGCATCAATATCATATATCCCAATAAAGAGAATATGTTTATGGTGCCCAATCATGAAAAGAAAGGAGATTATTATGTGAATCCGTGATTGTCTAAATTGACGGATAAATAGTAACTCTAAAAATGGTAGAAAGAGACTTTTTTCTTATGAAACCAAAGCATCAATTCATTTATCCCAATAAGGAGAATGAATTTGTGGTGGCCAATCATTAAAAGAAAGGAGATAATTATGTGAATCTGTGTTTGTCCAAATCGACGGACGAACATTAATTCTAAAATTGGAAGAATGATAAGTTTTTCTTATGAAACCAAAACATCAATATCATCTATCCCAATGAGGAGAACTTGTTTATGGTGCCCAATCATGAAAAGAAAGGAGATTATTATGTGAATTCATATTTGTCCAAATCGATGGTTGAACTTTAATTTTAAAAATGGTAGAAAGAGAGGTTTTTCTTATCAAACCAAAGCATCAATATCATTTATCCCAATAAGGAGAATGTGTTTATGGTGCCTAATTATGAACAGAAAGGAGATTATTACGTGAATCCATGTTTACCCTAATTGATAGATGAACTTTGATTCTAAAAAATGGTGGGAGATAAAGTCTTTCATATGAAACCAAAGCATCTGTTCATTTATCCCAATGAAGATAGTGTGTTATGGCCCACAATCATGAAAAGAAAGGAGATTATCACATAAATCCATGTTTATCCCAATTTATAGATAAGCTTTGATTCTATAAAATGGTGGGAATTAATGTTTTTCCATGAAACCAAAGGATCAATTCATTTATCCCAATGAGATTGAATTTGTGGTGCCCAATTATTAAGAAAAAAGAGATTATCATGTGAATCTGTATTTATCCCAATTGAGGGATGAACTTCAAGTCTAAAAATGGTAGAAAGAAAAGTTTTTCTTATAAAACCAAAGCATAAATCTCATTTATCCCAAAGAGAAGAATGTGTTTGTGACGCCAAATCATGAAAAGAAAGGATATTATTATGTGAATCCGTGTTTGTCCATATCGATATATGAACATTAATTCTAAAAATGCAAGAAAGATAAGTTTTTCTTATGAGACCAAAGCATCAATATCATCTATCCCAATAAAGAGAATGTGTTTATGGTGCCTAATTATGAAAAGAAAAGAGATTATTATGTGAAACCATGTTTGTCCAAATCAATGGATGAGCATTAATTCTAAAAGTGGTAGAAAGAGAAGTTTTTTTAAGAAACCAAAGCATCAATCTCATTTATCCCAATGAAGAGAATGTGTCTATGGTGCCCAATTATAAAAATAAAAGAGATTATCATGTGAATCCATGTTTATCCCAATTGACAGATGAACTTTGATTCTATAAAATGCTGGGAAGTGAAGTTTTTCTACATAACTAAAGCATTAATTTGTTTATCCCAATGAGGAGATTGAGTTTATGGTGCCCAATTAGTAAAAAGGCAGAGATTATTATGTGAATCCATGTTTATCCCAATTGAAGAATGAACTTCAATTCTAAGAATGGTAGAAAGAAAAGTTTTTCTTATGAAACCAAAGCATCAATCTCATTTATCCTAATGAGAAGAATGTGTTTACGATGCAAAATCATGAAAAAAAAAGAAGATTATTATGCAAATCCATGTTTGTCCAAATTGATAGACGTATATTAATTCTGAAAATGGACAAAAGATACTTTTTTTTATGAAACCAAAGCATCAATATCATCTATCCCAATGAGAAAAATGTGTTTATGGTGCCCAGTCATGACAAGAAAAAAGATTATTATGTGAATTTGCATTTGTCCAAATCAACGGATGAACATTAACTCTAAAAAAGGTAGAAAGAGAAGTTTTTCTTATGAAACCAAAGCATTAATTCATTTATCCCATTGAGGAGAATGAATTTGTGATGCCTAACCATTAAAAGAAAGGAAATTATTATATGAATCCATGTTTGTCCAAATCGACGGATGAACATTAATTCTGAAAATGGAAGAAAGATAAGTTTTTCTTATGAAACCAAAGCATCAATCTTATTTATCCCAAAGAAGAGAATGTGTTTATGGTGCCCAATCACAAAAAAAAAAAAGAGATTATTATATGAATCTGTGTTTGTCCAAATCAATAGATGAACATTGATTCTAAAAATGGTAGAAAGAAAAGTTTTTCTTATGAAACCATAGCATCGATCTCATTTATCCCAATGAGGAGAATGTGCTTGTGGTGCCCAATCGTGTAAAGAAAGGAGATTACCATGTGAATCCTTGTTTATCCCAATTGACAGACGAACTTTGATTCTATAAAATGGTGCAATGTGATGTTTTTGAATGTAACCAAAGCATCAATTCATTTATCCCAAGGAGGAGATTGAATTTGTGGTGCCCAATCATTAAAAGAAAGAAGATTATTATGTGAATTTGTATTCATCCCATTTGAAGAACGAACTTCAATTCTAAAAATGGTGAAAAAAAATTTTTCATACGAAACCAAAGTGTCAATATCATTTATCCCAATTAGAAAGATGTGTTTATGTTGCTAAATCATGAAAAGAAATGAGATTCTTATGTGAATCGGTGTTTGTCCAAAACGACAGACGAACATTAATTCTAAAAATGGAAGAAAGATATGTTTTTTTATGAAACCGAAGCATCAACATCATCTATCCCAATGAGCAGAATGTGTTTATGGTGCCCAATCATGAAAAGAAAGGAGATTATTGTGTGAATTTGCATTTGTCCAAATCAACGGATGAAGATTAATTCTAAAAATGAAAGAAAGAGAAGTTTTTCTCATGAACCCAAGGCATTAATTTATTTACCCTAATGAGGAGAATGAATTTGTGGTGCCCAATCATTAAAAGTATGTAAATCCATGTTTATCCAAATTGACGGACGAATATTAATTCTAAAAATGGAAGAGAGATAAGTTTTTCTTATCAAACCAAAGCATCAAATCATCTGTCCCAATGAGGAGAATGTGTTTATGGTACCCAATTGTGAAAAGAAAGGAGATTATTATGTGAATCCATGATTGTCCAAATCGATGGATGAATAGTAACTCTAAGAATGGTGGAAAGAGACATTTTTCTTATGAAACCAAAGCATCAATTCATTTATCCCAATGAGGAGAATGAATTTGTGGTGCCCAATCAATAAAAGAAAGGAGATTATTGTATGAATCCGTGTTTGTCCATATTGATGGACGAACATTAATTCTAAAAATGAAAGAAATATAAGTTTTTTAAAAAACCAAAGCATCAATATCATCCATCCCTATGGGGAGAATGTGTTTATGGTGCCCAATCATGAAAAGAAAAGAGATTATTATGTGAATTTGTGTCTGACCAAATCGACAGACGAACATTGATTCTAAAAATGGTAGAAAGAGAAGTTTTTCTTATGAAACCGAAGCATCGATCTCATTTATCCCAATAAAGAGAATGTGCTTGTGTTACCTAATCATGTAAAGAAAGGAATTACCACGTGAATCCATGTTTATCCCAATTGACAGATGAACTTTGATTCTATAAAATAGTACGATGTGATGTTTTTGAATGTAACCAGAGCATCAATTCATTTATCCCAATGAGGAGATTGAATTTGTGGTACCCAATCGTTAAAAGAAAGGAGATTATTATATGAATTTATGTTCACCCCAATTGAAGAATGAACTTTAATTCTAAAAATAGTGAAAAGAAAAGCTTTTCATACGAGACCAAAGTGTCAATATCATTTATCCCAATTAGAAAGATGTATTTATGTTGCCAAATCATGAAAAGAAAGAAGATTATTGTGTGAATTTGCATTTGTCCAAATCAATGGATGAACATTAATTCTAAAAATGGTAGAAAGAGAAGTTTTTCTCATGAAACCAAGGCATCAATTTATTTACCCTAATGAGGAGAATGAATTTGTGGTGCCCAATCATTAAAAGTATGTGAATCCATGTTTATCCAAATTGACGGACGAACATTAATTCTAAAAATGGAAGAGAGATAAGTTTTTCTTATCAAACCAAAGCATCAAATCATCTGCCCCAATGAGGAGAATGTGTTTATGGTGCCCAATTGTGAAAAGAAAAAAGATTATTATGTGAATCCATGATTGTCCAAATCGACGGATGAATAGTAACTCTAAGAATGGTGGAAAGAGACGTTTTTCTCATGAAACCAAAGCATCAATTCATTTATCCCAATGAGGAGAATGAATTTGTAGTGCCCAATCAATAAAAGAAAGGAGATTATTGTATGAATCCGTGTTTATCCATATTGACGGACGAACATTAATTTTAAAAATGAAAGAAATATAAGTTTTTTTATAAAACCAAAGCATCAATATTATCCATCCCTATGGGGAAAATGTGTTTATGGTGCCCAATCATGAAAACAAAAGAGATTATTATGTGAATTTGTGTCTGACCAAATCGACAGACGAACATTGATTCTAAAAATGGTAGAAAGAGAAGTTTTCCTTATGAAACCGAAGCATCGATCTCATTTATCCCAATAAAGAGAATGTGCTTATGGTACCCAATCATGTAAAGAAATGAGATTACCACAAGAATCCATGTTTATCCCAATTGACAGACGAACTTTGATTCTATGTGCAATGTGATGTTTTTCAATGTAACCAGAGCATCAATTCATTTATCCCAATTAGAAATGGTGCCCATTCATTAAAAAAGGAGATTATTATGTGAATCTGTGTTCATTCCAAACAAACCTCAACTATAAAAATGGTTGAAAGAAAAGTTTTTCATATGAAACCAAAGCGTCAATATCATTTATCCCAATTAGAAAGATGTGTTTATGATGCGATATCATGAAAAGAAAGGAGATTATTATGTGAATCTATGTTTGTCCAAATCGACAAATGAACATTAATTTTGAAAATGGAAGAAAAATATGTTTTTCATATGAAACCAAAGCATCAATATCTTCTATCCCAATGAGGAAAATGCATTTATGGTGCCCAATCATGACAAAAAAAAGATTATTATGTGAATTCACGTTTGTCCAAATCGATGGATGAACATTAACTCTAAAAAAAGTAGAAAGAAAAGTTTTTCTTATGAAACCAAAGCATTAATTCATTTATCCCAACAAGGAGAATGAATTGTGATTCTCATTCATTCAAAGAAAGGAGATTATTATGCGAATCCATGTTTGTCCAAATCAATGGACAAACATTAATTCTAAAAATAGAAAAAATATAAATTTTTTTTATGAAACCAAAGCATCAACATCATCTATCCCAATGAGGAGAATGTGTTTATGGTGGCCAATCATGAAAAGAAAGGAGATTATTATGTGAATTTGCATATGTCCAAATTGACGGACGAACAATAATTCTAAAAATAGTAGAAAGAGACATTTTTCTCATGAAAACAAAGCATCAATTCATTTATCCTAATAGGAAGAATGAATTTGTGGTGCCCAATCATTAAAAGAAAGGAGATTATTATGTGAATCTGTGTTTGTTCAAATCGATAGATGAACATTAATTCTAAAAATGGAAGAAAGATAAGTTTTTCTTATGAGACCAAACCATCAATACCATCTATCCCAATGACGAGAATGTATTTATGGTGCCCAATCACGAAAAGAAAGGAGATTATAATGTGAATCTGTGTTTGTCCAAATTGTCAGACGAACATTAATTCTAACAATGGTAGAAAAAGAAGTTTTTCTTATGAAACCAAAGCATCAATTCATTTATCCCAATGAGGAGAATGAATTTGTGGTGCCCAATCATTAAAAGAAAGGAGATTATTATGTGAATCTTTGTTTGTCCAATCGACGGACGAACATTAATTCTATAAAAGGAAGAGAGATAACTTTTTCTTATGAAACCAAAGCATCAATATCATCCATCCCTATGAGAAGAATGTGTTTATGGTGCCCAGTCATGAAAAGGAAAGAGATAATCATATGAATCTATTTTTGTCCAAATCGACGGATGAACATTAATTCTAAAAATGGTAGAAAGAGAAGTTTTTTTAATGAAACCAAAGCATCAATCTCATTTATCCCAATGAGAAGAATATGTTTATGGTTCCAAATCATGAAAAAAAAGAGATTATCACGTGAATCCATGTTTATCCCAATTGATGGATGAACTTTGATTCTATAAAATGGTGGGAAGTGATGTTTTTCTATGTAACCAAAGTATCAATTCATTTATCCCAATGAGGAGACTAAATTTATGGTGCCCAATCACTGAAAGAAATGAAATTATTTTATGAATCCATGCTTATCCCAATTGAAGGATGAGCTGTAATTCTAAAAATGGTTGAAAGAAAAGTTTTTCTCACCAAAGCATTAATCTCATTCACCCCGATGAGGAGAATGGGTTTACAATGCCAAATCATGAAAAGAAGGAAGATTATTATGTGAATCCGTGTTTGTCCAAATCGATGAATGAACATTAATTCTAAAAATAGAAGAAAGATAAGTTTTTTTTATGAAACCAAAGCGTCAACATAATCTATGCTAATAAGGAGCATGTGTTTATGGTGCCCAATCCTAAAAAGAAAGAAGATTATTTTGTTAATCTGTGCTTGTTCAAATCAACAGATGAACATTAATTCTAAAAATGGTAGAACGTGAAGTTTTTCTGATGAAACCAAAGCATCAATTCATTTATCCCTATGACAAGAATGAATTTATGGTGCCCAATAATTAAAAGAAAAGAGATTATTATGTGAATCCATGTTTGTCTAAATCGACGGATGAATATTAATTCTAAAAAAGGAAGAAAGATACATTTTTCTTATGAAACCAAGCCATCAATATCATCTATCCCAATGACGAGAATGTTTTTACGGTGCCCAATTAGAAAAAGAAAAGAGATTATTATGTGTATCTGTGTGTGTTCAAATCGATGGACGAACATTAATTTTAAAAATGGTAGAACAAGAAGTTTTTCTTATGAAACCAAAGCATCAATTCATTTATCCCAATGAGGAGAATGAATTTATGGTGCCTAATCATTAAAAGAAAAGACATTATTATATGGATCTGTATTTGTCCAAATGACAGACAAACATTAATTCTAAAAATAGAAGAAAGATAAGTTTTTCTCATGAAACCAAAGCATCAGTATCCCCTATCCCAATGAAGAGAATGTGTTTTTTGTGCCCAATTGTGAAAAGAAAGGAGATTATGATATGAATCTATGTTTGTCCAAATCAACGAACAAACATTAATTCTAAAAATGGTGAAGGAGAAGTTTTTCTTATGAAACCAAAGCATCAATCTTATTTATCCCGACGAAAAGAATGTGTTTGAGATGCCAAATCATGAAAGGAAAAAAGATTATTATGTGAATCCATGTTTGTCTAAATCAACAGACGAATATTAATTCAAAAAATGGAAGAAAGATAAGTTTTTCTTATGAAACCAAAGATTGATATCATCTATCACAATGAGGAGAATGTGTTTATGATGCCCAATCGTGAAAAGAAAGGAGATTATTATCTGAATCCAAGATTATCCAAATCGATGGATGAACATTAACTCTAAAAAAAGGGGAAAGAGAAGTTTTCTTATGAAACCATAGCATTAATTTTTTTATCCCAATAAGGAGAATAAACTTATGGTGCCTAATCATTAAAAGAAAGGAGATTATTATGTGAATCCATGTTTGTCCAAATCTACGGATGAATACCCAATCATGAAAAGAAAAGAGATTATTATCTGAATCTGAGATTGTCCAAATCGATGGATGAACATTAACTCTAAAAAAGGGGGAAAGAGAAGTTTTCTTATGAAACCATAGCTTTAATTTTTTTATCCCAATAAGGAGAATAAATTTATGGTGCCTAATCATTAAAAGAAAGGAGATTATTATGTGAATCCGTGTTTGTCCAAATCTACAGATGAACATTAATTCTAAAAATGGTAAAAAAAAAAGTTTTTCTTATGAAACCAAAGCATCAATCTCATTTATCCCAATAAGGAGAATGTGTTTATGGTGCCCAATCATGAAAAGGAAGGAGATTATGATGTGAATCCACATTTATTCTAATTTGCAGACAAACTTTGACTCTATAAAATGGTGGGAAGTGAACTTTTTTCTATGAAACCAAAGTATCAATTCATTTATCCTAATAAGGTGATTGAATTTGTGGTGCCCAATCATTAAAAGAAATGAGATTGTAACGTAAATCCATGTTTATCCCAATTGAAGGATGAACTTCAATTCTAAAAATAGTAGAAAGAAAAGTTTTTTTATGAAACCAAAGCATTAATCTCATTTATCCCAATGAGGAGAATGTGTTTATGATGCCAAATCATGAAAAGAAAGGAGATTATTATGTGAATCCGTGTTTGTCGAAATCGATGAATGAATGTTAACTCTATAAAAGGTAGAAAGAGAAGTCTTTCTTATGAAACCAAAGCATTAATTCCTTAATCCCAATAAAGTGAATGAGTTTGTGGTGCCCAATCACAAAATGAAAGGAGATTATTATATGAATCCATTTTTGTCCAAATCGGCAGACGAACATTAATTCTAAAAACGAAAGAAAAATAAGTTTTTCTTATGAAACCAAAGCATCGATATCATCTATCTTAATAAGGAGAATGTGTTTATGGTGCCCAATCATGAAAGGAAAGGAGATTATTTTGTGAATTCGTGTTTGTCCAAATTGATGGACGAACATTAAATTTAAAAATGGTAGAAAGAGAAGTTTTTCTTATGAAACTAAAGCATTAATTCATTATCCCAACGAGGAGAATGAATTTGTGGTGCCTAATCATTAAAAGAAAGGAGATTATTATGTGAACTCATATTTATCCCAATCGAAAGATGAAATTCAGTTCTAAAAATGGTAGTAAGAGAGGTTTTTCACAAGAAACTAAATCATTAATATCATTTATCCCAACGAGGAAAATGTGGTTATAGTGCCAAATCATGAAAGGAAAGGAGATTATTATGTGAATTTGTGTTTGTCCAAATTAATAGATGAACATTAATTCTAAAAATGGAAGAAAGATAAGTTTTTGTTATGAAACCAAAGCATCAATATCATCTATCCCAATGAGGGAAATGTGTTTATGGTACCCATTCATGGAAAGAAAGGAGATTATTATGTGAATCCATGTTTGCCCAAATCGACGGATGAACATTGGTTCTAAAAATGGTGGAAAAAGTAGTTTTTCTTATGAAACCAAAGCATCAATTCATTTATCCCAATGAGGAGATGAATTTATGGTGCCCAATCATTAAAAGAAAGGAGATTATTATGTGAACCCATGTTTATCCCAATCGAAAAATGAAATTTAATTCTAAAAATGGTAGTAAGAGAAGTTTTTCATGTGAAACCAAAGCATCAATTCATTTATCCCAATGAGGAGAATGAATTTGTGGTGCCCACTCTTGAAAAGAAAGGAAGTTGTTATGTGAATCCATGTTTCTCCAAATCAATGGACGGACATTAATTCTAAAAATGGTAGAAAGGTAAGTTTTCCTTATGAAACCAAAGCATCAATATCATCTATCCTAATAAGGAGAATGTGTTTATAGTACCCAATCAGGAAAAGAAAGAAGATTATTATGTGAATCTGGTTTTGTCTAAATCAACGGATGAACATTAATTCTAAAAATGGCAGGAAGATAAGTTTTTCTTATCGAACCAAAGCATCAATTTCATCTGCCTCAATAAGGAGAATGTGTTTATAGTACCCAATCGTGAAAAGAAAGGAGATTATTATGTGAATACATGATTGTCCAAGTCGAGGATGAATAGTTACTCTAAAAATGGTAGAAAGAGACATTTTTCTTATGAAACCAAAGCATCAATTCATTTATCCCAATGAAGAGAATGAATTTATGGTGCCCAATCATTAAAAGAAAGAAGATTATCGTGTGAATCCATGTTTGTCCATATTAACAGACGAACATTAATTCTAAAAATGAAAGAAATATAAGTTTTTCTTATAGAACCAAAGCATCAATATCATCCATCCCTATCAGGAGAATATGTTTATGGTGCCCAATAGTGAATAGAAAAGAGACTATTATGTGAATCTGTGTTTGTCCAAATCGATGGATGAACATTGATTCTAAAAATGGTAGAAAGAGAAGGTTCATATGAAACCAAAGCATCAATCTCATTTTTCCCAATGAAGAAAATGTGCTTGTGGTGCCAATCATGTAAAGCAAAGAGATTACCACATGAATCCATATTTATCCCAATTAACAAACAAACTTTGATTCTATGTGTAATGTGATGTTTTTCAATGTAACCAGAGCATCAATTCATTTATCCCAATGAGGAGATTGAATTTATGGTGCCCATTCATTAAAAAAAGAAGATTATTATGTGAATCTGTGTTCATCCCAAACAAACATCAACTATAAAAATGGTTGAAAGAAAAGTTTTTCATATGAAACCAAAGCGTCAGCATCATTTATCCCAATTAGAAAGATGTGTTTATAATGCCATATCATGAAAAGAAAGGAGATTATTATGTGAATCTATGTTTGTCCAAATCGACAAACGAACATTAATTTTGAAAATGGAAGAAAGATATGTTTTTCATATGAAACCAAAGCATCAATATCTTCTATCCCAATGAGGAAAATGCATTTATGGTGCCCAATCATGACAAAAAAAAAGATTATTATGTGAATTCACGTTTGTCTAAATCGATGGACGAACATTAACTCTAAAAAAAGTAGAAAGAGAAGTTTTTCTTATTAAACCAAAGCATTAATTCATTTATCCCAACAAGGAGAATGAATTGTGATTCCCATTCATTCAGAGAAAGGAGATTATTATGCGAATCCATGTTTGTCCAAATCGATGGACAAACATTAATTCTAAAAATAAAAAAAATATAAGTTTTTTTTATTGAAACCAAAGCATCAACATCATCTATCCCAATGAGGAGAATGTGTTTATGGTGCCCAATCGTGAAAAAAAAAAAGAGATTATTATGTGAATTCGCATATGTCCAAATTGACGGACGAACAATAATTCTAAAAATAGGAGAAAGAGATATTTTTCTCATGAAAACAAAGCATCAATTCATTTATCCTAATAAGAAGAATGAATTTGTGGTGCCCAATCATTAAAAGAAAGGAGATTATTATGTGAATCTGTGTTTGTCCAAATCGATAGACGAACATTAATTCTAAAAATGGAAGAAAGATAAGTTTTTCTTATGAGACTAAACCATCAATACCATCTATCCCAATGATGAGAATGTGTTTATGGTGCCCAATCACGAAAAGAAAGAAGATTATTATGTGAATCTGTGTTTGTCCAAATCATCAGACAAACATTAATTCTAACAATGGTAGAAAAAGAAGTTTTTCTTATGAAACCAAAGCATCAATTCATTTATCCCAATGAGGAGAATGAATTTGTGGTGCCCAATCATTAAAAAAAAAGGAGATTATTATGTGAATCTTTGTTTGTCCTATCGAGGGACGAACATTAATTCTAAAAAAGGAAGAAAGATAACTTTTTCTTATGAAACCAAAGCATCAATACCATCCATCCCTATGAGAAGAATGTGTTTTTGGTGCCCAGTCATGAAAAGTAAAGAGATAATCATGTGAATCTATTTTTGTCTAAATTGACGGATGAACATTAATTCTAAAAATGGTAGAAAGAGAAGTTTTTCTGATGAAACCAAAGCATCAATCTCATTTATCCTAATAAGAAGAATATGTTTATGGTTCCAAATCATGAAAAGAAAGGAGATTATCACATGAATCCATGTTTATCCCAATTGATGGATGAAATTTGATTCTGTAAAATAGTGGGAAGTGATGTTTTTCTATGTAACCAAAGTATCAATTCATTTATCCGAATGAGGAGACTGAATTTATGGTGCCCACTCACTAAAAGAAATGAAATTATTTTGTGAATCCATGCTTATCCCAATTGAAGGATGAGCTGCAATTCTAAAAATGGTTGAAAGAAAAGTTTTTCTCTGGAAACCAAAGCATTAATCTCATTCATCCCGATGAGGAGAATGGGTTTACAATGCCAAATCATGAAAAGAAGGGAGATTATTATGTGAATCCGTGTTTGTCCAAATCGATGAACAAACATTAATTCTAAAAATAGAAGAAAGATAAGTTTTTTTTATGAAACCAAAGCGTCAACAAAATCTATGCTAATGAGGAACATGTGTTTATGGTGCCCAATCATGAAAAGAAAGGAGATTATTATGTTAATCCGTGCTTGTTCAAATCACAGATGAACATTAATTCTAAAAATGGTAGAAGGTGGAGTTTTTCTAATGAAACCAAAGCATCAATTCATTTATCCCTATGACGAGAATAAATTTGTGGTGCCCAATAATTAAAAGAAAAGAGATTATTATGTGAATCTATGTTTGTCCAAATCGACGGACGAATATTAACTCTAAAAAAGGAAGAAAGATACATTTTTCTTATGAAACCAAGCCATCAATAACATCTATCCCAATGACGAGCATGTTTTTACGGTGCCCAATTACAAAAAGAAAAGAGATTATTATGTGTACTTGTGTGTGTTCAAATCGACGGACGAACATTAATTCTAAAAATGGTAGAAAAAGAAGTTTTTCTTATGAAACCAAAGCATCAATTCATTTATTCCAATGAGGAGAATGAATTTATGGTGCCCAATCATTAAAAGAAAAGATATTATTATGTGAATCCATGTTTATTCAAATAGACGGATGAACATTAATTCTAAAAATGGAAGAAAGATAAGTTTTTCTTATAGAACCAAAGCATCCATATCATCTATCACCATAAGGAGAATGTGCTTATGCTGCCCAATCGTGAAAAGAAAAGAGATTATTATGTGAATCCATGTTTGTCCAAATCGATGGATGAACAGTAAGTTTAAAAATGGTAGACAGAGAAGTTTTTCTTATAAAACCAAAGCATCAATTTATTTATCCTAACGAGGAGAATGAATTTGTGGTGCCCAATCATTAAAAAAAAAGATTATTATGTGAACTTGTGTCTATCACAATCGAAAGATGAAATTTAATTCTAAGAGAAGTTTTTAACGTGAAACTAAAGCATCAATATCATTTATCCCAACGAGGAAAATGTGTTTATGATACTAGATCATGAAAAGAAAGGAGATTAGCATGTGAATCCGTGTTTGTCCAAATCGATGGACGAACATTAATTCTAAAAATGGTAGAAAGAGAAGTTTTTTTATGAAACCAAAACATCAATTCATTTATCCCAATGAAGAGAATGAATTTGTGGTGCCCATTCTTGAAAAGAAATAAGATTATGATGTAAATCCATGTTTGTCCAAACTGATGAACAAATATTATTTCTAAAAATGGAAGACACATAAGTTTTTCTTATGAAACCAAATCATCAATAACATCTATCCCAATGAGGAAAATGTGTTTACGGTACCCAATCGTGAAAAGAAAGGAGATTATTATGTGAATTCGTGTTTCTCCTAATCAAAAGATGAACTTTAATTCTAAAAATGGTAGAAAGAGAGGTTTTTGACATGAAACCAAAGCATCAATATCATCTATTCCAATGAGGAGAATGTGTTTACGGTACCTAATCGTGAAAAAAAAAAGAGATTATTATGTGAATTCATGTTTCTCCCAATCGAAAGATGAACTTTAATTCTAAAAATGGTAGAAAGAGAGGTTTTTCATATGAAACCAAAACATCAATATCATCTATCCCAATAAGGAGAATGTGCATATAGTGCCCAATCGTGAAAAGGAAAGAGATTATTATGTGAATCTATGATTGTCCAAATTAGTGGATGAATAGAAACTCTAAAAATGGTAGAAAAAAACATTTTTCTTATGAAACCAAAGATCAATTCTTTTATCCCAATGAGGAGAATGAATTTATGGTGTCGAATCATTAAAAGAAAAGAGATTATTATGTGAATCCGTGTTTGTCCAAAAAGATGGATGAACATTAATTCTGAAATTAGAAGAAAGATAAGATTTTCTTATGAAACCAAAGCATCAATATCATCTATCCCAATGAAGAGAATGTGTTTATGGTGCCGAATCATGAAAAGAAAGGAGATTATTATGTGAATCCGTGTTTGTCCAAATCGATGGATGAACTTTAATTTTGTAAATGGTCAAAAGAGAGATTTTTCTTATCAAACCAAAGCATCAATATCAATTATCCCAATAAGGAGAATGTGTTTATGGTGCTCAATTATGAAAAGAAAGGAGATTATTACGTGAATCCATGTTTACCCTAATTGACGGATGAACTTTGATTCTAAAAAATGGTGGGAAGTGAAGTCTTTCATATGAAACCAAAGCATCTTTTCATTTATCCCAATGAGGAGAATGTGTTTATGGCCCACAATCATGAAAAGAAAGAGATTATCACATGAATCCATGTTTATCCCAATTTATAGATGAGCTTTGATTCTATAAAATGGTGGGAATTAATGTTTTTCCATGAAACCAAAAGATCAATTCATTTATGCCAATGAGATTGAATTTATGGTGCCCAATCATTAAGAGAAAGGAGATTATTATGTGAATCTGTATTTATCCTAATTTAGGGGCAAACTTCAAGTCTAAAAATGGTAGAAAGAAAAGTTTTTCTTATTAAACCAAAGCATCAATCTCATTTATCCCAATGAGAAAAATGTGTTTATGATGCCAAATCATGAAAAGAAAGGAAATTATTATGTGAATCCGTGTTTGTCCATATCGATGGATGAACATTAATTCTAAATATGTAAGAAAGATAAGTTTTTCTTATGAAACCAAAGCATTAATATTATTTATCCCAATGAGGAGAATGTGTTTATGGTGCCCAATCATGAAAAAAAAAGATATTATTATGTGAAACTATGTTTGTCCAAATTGATGGATGAGCATTAATTCTAAAAATGGTAGAAAGAGAAGTTTTTCTTATGAAACTAAAGCATCAATCTCATTTATCCCAATGAGGATAATGTGTCTATGGTGCCCAATTATGAAAAGAAAGGCGATTGTCATGTGAATCCATGTTTATCCCAATTAACAGATGAACTTTGATTCTATAAAATACTGGGAAGTGAAGTTTTTCTACATAACTAAAGCATCAATTCATTTATCCTAATGAGGAGATTTAGTTTGTGGTGCCCAATCAATAAAAGGGAGGAGATTATTATGTGAATCTATGTTTATCACAAATGAAGGGTGAACTTCAGTTCTAGGAATGGTAGAAAGAAAAGTATTTCTTTGGAAACCAAAGCATCAATCTTATTTATCCTAATGAGGATAATGTGTTTACGATGCGAAATTATGAAAAAAAAAAGAGATTATTATGCTAATCCGTGGTTGTCCAAATCGGTAGACGACCATTAATTCTAAAAATAGAAGAAAGATATGCTTTTCGTATGAAACCAAAGCATCAATATCATCTATCCCAATGAGGAAAATGTGTTTATGGTACCTAATCATGACAACAAAGAATATTATTATGTGAATTTGCATTTTTCCAAATCGATGGATGAACATTAACTCTAAGAAAGGTAGAAAGAGAAGTTTTTCTTATGAAACCAAAGCATTAATTCATTTATCCCAATGAGGAGAATAAATTTATGGTGCCCAATCATTAAAAGAAAAGAGATTATTATGTGAATCCATGCTTGCCCAAATCGACGGACAAACATTAATTCTACAAATAGAAGAAAGATAAGTTTTTCTTATGAAACCAAACCATCAATATCATCTATCCCAATGATGAGAATGTGTTTATGGTGGCCAATTACGAAATGAAAGGACATTATTATGTGAATCCATGTTTATCGAAATTGAGGAAGGAACATTAATTCTAAAAATGGCTGAAAGAGAAGTTTTTCTTATGAAACTGAAGCATCAATTCATTTATCCCAATAAGGAAAATAAATTTGTGGTGCCCAACCATTAAAAGAAAGAAGATTATTACGTGAATCCATGTTTGTCCAGTCAACAGACGAACATTAATTCTAAAAATAAAAGAAATATAAGTTTTTCTTATGAAACCAAAGCATCAATATCATCCATCCCTATGAGAAGAATGTGTTTACGGTGCCCAATCGTGAAAGGAAAAGAGATTATTATGTGTGAATCTGTGTTGGTCCAAATCGACAAACGAACATTAATTCTAAAAATGGTCAAAAGAAAAGTTTTTCTTATGAAACCAAAGTATCAATTCATTTATCCCAATGAGGAGAATGAATTTATGGTGCTCAATCATTAAAAGAAAGCAGGTAATTATGTGAATTCGTGTTTGTCCAATCGATGGACGAACATTAATTCTAAAAATGGAAGAAATATAAGTTTTTCATATGAAACCGAAGCATCAATTCATTTATCCCAATGAGGAGAATAAATTTATGGTGGCCAATCATTAAAAGAAAGAAGATTATTATATGAATCCATGTTTGTCTAATCGACGGACGAACATTAATTCTAAAAATGGAAGAAATATAAGTTTTTCTTATGAAACCAAAGCATCAATATCATCCATTCCTATGAGAAGAATGTGTTGACAGTGCCCAATCATGAAAAGAAAAAAGATTATTATGTGAATCTGTGCTTGTCCAAATCGATGGACGAACATTAATTCTAAAAATAGTAGAAATAGAAGTTTTTCTTTTGAAACCACAGCATCAATCTTATTTATCCTAATGAGAAGAATATGCTTATAGTGCCCAATCATGAAAAGAAAAGAGATTATCATGTTAATCCATGTTTATCCCAATTGATAGATGAACTTTGATTCTATAAAATGGTGGGATATGATGTTTTTCTATGTAACCAGAGCATCAATTCGTTTATCCCAATGAGGAAATTGAATTTGTGGCACCCAATCGTTAAAAGAAAGGAGATTATTATGTGAATCCATGTTCATCCCAGTTGAAGAACAAACTTCAAATCTAAAAATGGTGGAAAAAAAGTTTTTCTTATGAAACCAAAGCATCTATATCATTTATCCCAATTAGAAAGATGTGTTTATGATGCGAAATCATGGAATGAAAAGAGATTATTATATGAATCCATGTTTCTCCAAATCGACAGAGGAACATTAATTCTAAAAATAGTAGAAAGAAAAGTTTTTCTCATGAAAACAAAGCATCAATTTATTTATCTTAATAGGGAGAATGAATTTGTGGTGCCTAATCATTAAAAGAAAAGAAATTATTATGTGAATCCGTGCTTGTCCAAATCGATGGACGATCGTTAATTCTTAAAATGAAAGAAAGATAAGTTTTTCTTATGAAACCAAACCATCAATATCACTTATCCCAATGACAAGAATATGTTTATGGTGCCCAATCGCGAAATGAAAAGAGATTATTATGTGAATCCATGTTTGTCCAAATCGATGAACGAACATTGATTCTAAAAATGGTCGAAAGAGAAGTTTTTCTTATGAAACCAAAGCATCAATTCATTTATCCCAATGAGGAGAATGAATTTGTGGTGCCCAATTATTAAAAGAAAAAAGATTAGTATGTGAATCCGTGTTTGTCCAATCAACAGATGAACATTAATTCTAAAAATGGAAGAAATATAAGTTTTTCTTATGAAACCAAAGCATCAATATCATCCATCCCTATGAGAAGAATGTGTTTACGATGCCTAATCGTGAAAAGAAAAGAGATTATTATGTGAATCTGTGTTTGTCCAAATCGATGAACGAACATTAATTCTAAAAATGGTAGAAACAAAATTTTTTCTTATGAAACTAAAGCATTAATCTCATTTATCCTAATGAGGAGAAAGTGCTTATGGTGCCCAATCATGTAAAGAAAAGAGATTATCACGTGAATCCATGCTTATCCCAATTGATAGATGAACTTTAATTCTATAAAATGGTGGGATGTGACGTTTTTCTATGTAACCAAAGCATCAATTCATTTATCCCAATGAGGAGATTGAATTTATGGCACCCAATCGTTAAAAGAAAAAAGATTATTATGTGAATCCATGTTCATCCCAATTGAAGAACAAACTTCAAATCTAAAAATGGTGGAAAGAAAAGTTTTTCTTATGAAACCAAAGCATCGATATCATTTATCCCAATTAGAAAGATGTGTTTATGATGTAAAATCATGGAAAGAAAAGAGATTATTATGTGAATCTGTGTTTCTGCAAATCGACAAACGAACATTAATTCTAAAAATGGTAGAAAGAGAAGTTTTTCTCATGAAAACAAAGCATCAATTTATTTATCCCAATGAGGAGAATGAATTTATGGTGCCCAATCATTAAAATAAAGGAAATTATTATGTGAATTCGCGCTTGTCTAAATCGATGGACGATCATTAATTCTACAAATGAAAGAAAGATAAGTTTTTCTTATGAAACCAAACCATCAATATCATTTATCCCAATGACAAGAATGTGTTTATGGTGCCCAATCATGAAATGAAAGGAGATTATTATGTGAATCTGCATTTGTCCAAATCAATGAATGAACATTAATTCTAAAAATGGTCAAAAGAGAAGTTTTTCTTATGAAACTGAAGCATCAATTCTTTTATCCCAATGAGGAGAATGAATTTATGGTGCCCAACCATTAAATGAAAAAAGATTATTATGTGAATCCGTGTTTGTCCAATCAACAGACGAACATTAATTCTAAAAATGGAAGAAATATAAGTTTTTCTTATGAAACCAAAGCATCAATATCATCCATCCCTATGAGAAGAATGTGTTTACGGTGACCTAATCGTGAAAAGAAAAGAGATTATTATAAGAATCTCTATTTGTCCAAATCGAGGGATGAACATTAATTCTAAAAATGGTAGAAACAAAAGTTTTTCTTATGAAACCAAATCATCAATCTCATTTATCCTAATAAGAAGAATGTGCTTATGGTGCCCAATCATGTAAAGAAAAAAGATTATCACGTGAATCCATGTTTATCCCGATTGATAGACAAACTTTAATTCTATAAAATGGTGGGATGTGATGTTTTTCTATGTAACTAGGGCATCAATTCATTTATCCCAATGAGGAGATTGAATTTGTGGCACCCAATCATTAAAAGAAAGGAGATTATTATGTGAATCCATGTTTATCCCAATTGAAGAATAAACTTCAATTCTAAAAATGGTGGAAAGAAAAGTTTTTCTTATGAAACCAAAGCATCGATATCATTTATCCCAATTAAAAAGATGTGATTATGATGCAAAATCATGAAAAAAAAGGGGATTATTATGTGAATCTGTGTTTATCAAAATCGATAGACGAAGATTAATTCTAAAAATGGAAGAAAAAAATGTTTTCCTTATGAAATGAAAGCATCAATATCATCTATACTAATGAGGAGAATGTGTTTATGGTGCCCAATCATGGAAAAAAATAGATTATTATTTGAATCCATGCTTGTCCAAATCAACAGATGAACATTAATTCTAAAAATGGCAGAAAGCAAAGTTTTTCTTATGAAACCAAAGCATCGATCTCATTTATCCTAAAGAGGAGAATGTGTTTATGGTGCCCAATTATGAAAAGAAAGGAGATTATCCTATGAATCCATGTTTATCCTAATTGATAGACGAACTTTAATTCTATAAAATGGTGAGAAGTGAAGTTTTTCTATGCAACTCAAGCATCAACTTATTTATGCCGATGAGGAGATTGAATTTGTTGTGCCTAATTAATAAAAGAAAGGGGATTATTATTTGAATTCATGTTCATCCTAATTGAAGGATGATCTTCAATTCAAAAAATGGTGGAAAGAAAAGTTTTTCTCTTGAAACCAAAACGTCAATCTTATTTATCCTAATAAGAATATGTTTCGATGCCAAATCATGAAAAGATAGGAGATTATTATGTGAATTCGGGTTTGTCTAAATTGATAAATGAACATTAATTCTAAAAATGAAGGAAAGGTAAGTTTTTCTTATGAAACCAAATCATCAATATCGTCTATCCCAATGAGGAGAATGTGTTTGTGGTGCCTAATCATGAAAATAAAGAAGATTATAGTGTGAATCCGTGTTTGTCCAAATCGATGGATGAACATTAATTCTAAAAATGAAAGAAAGATAAGTTTTTCTTATGAAACCAAAGCATCAATATCATCTATCCCAATGAGGAGAATATGTTTATGGTGCCTAATTATGAAAAGAAAGGAGATTATTATGTGAATCCGTGTTTGTCCAAACCAACGAACGAATTTTAATTTTAAAAATGGTAGAAAGAGAGGTTTTTCTTATCAAACTAAAGCATCAATATCATTTATCCCAATGAGGAGAAAGTGTTTATTGTGCCCAACTATAAAAAGAAAGGAGATTATTATATGAATCCATGTTTACCTTAATTAATGGACAAATTTTGATTCTAAAAATGGTGGGAAGTGAAGTCTTTCATATAAAACCAAAGTATCTATTCATTTATCCCTATAAGGAGAATGTGTTTATGGCCACAATCATGAAAAGAAAAGAGATTATCACCTGAATCCACGTTTATCCCAATTTATAGATGAACTTTGATTCTATAAAATGGTGGGAATTGAATTTTTCCATGAAACCAAAGGATCAATTCATTTATGCTAATGAGATTGAATTTGTGGTGCCCGATCATGAAGAAAAAGGAGATTATTATGTGAATCTGCATTTATCCCAACTGAGGGACAAACTTCAAGTCTAAAAATGGTAGAAAGAAAAGTTTTTCTTATGAAATCAACGCATCAATCTCATTTATCCCAATGAGAAGAATGTATTTATGATGCCAAATCACGAAAAGAAAGGAGATTGTTATGTGAATTCGTGTTTGTCCATATCGACGAATGAGCATTAATTCTAAAAATGGTAAAGAAAAGTTTTTCTTATGAAATGAAAGCATCAATCTCATTTATCCCAATGAGAAAAATGTGTTTATGGTACCCAATTGTGAAAAGAAAATAGATTATTATATGAATCCATGTTTGTCCAAATCGACAGATGATCCTTAATTCTAAAAATGGTAGAAAAAAAGTTTTTCTTATGAAACCAAAGCGTTAATCTCATTTATCCCAATAAGGAGAATGTGTTTATGGTGCCCAATTATGAAAAGAAAGGAGATTATCATGTGAATCCATGTTTATCCCAATTGACAGACGAACTTTGATTCTATAAAATGGTGGGAAGTGAAGTTTTTCTACATAACTAAAGCATCATTTCATTTATCCCAATAAGGAGATTGAGTTTGTGGTGCCCAATCAGTAAAATGAAAGAGATTATTATGTGAATACATGTTTATCCTAATTAAAGGATGAACTTCAGTTCTAAGAATGATAGAAAGAAAAGTTCTTCTTTTGAAACCAAAGCATCAATCTCATTTATCCCAATGAGGAAAAAGTATTTAAGATGCGAAATCATGAAAAAAAGGAGATTATTATGCGAATCCATGTTTGTCCAAATCGATAAATGAACATTAATTCTAAAAATGGAAGAAAGATATGTTTTTCTTGTGAAACCAAAGCATCAATGTCATCTATCCAATGAGAAAAATGTGTTTATGGTGCCCAATCATGACAAAAAGGAAGATTATTATGTGAATTCGCGTTTGTCTAAATCGACGAATGAACATTAACTCTAAAAAAGGTAGAAAGAGATGTTTTTCTTCTGAAACCAAAGCATTAATTCATTTATCCCAACGAGGAGAATGAATTTATGATGCCCAATCATGAGAAGAAAGGAGATTATTATGTGAATCCATGTTTGTCCAAATCGATGGAAGAACATTAATTCTAAAAATGGAAGAAAGATAAGTTTTTCTTATGAAACCAAACCATCAACATCATCTATCTCAATGAGGAGAATGTGTTTATGATGTGCAATCATGAAAAGAAAGGAGATTATTATGTGAATTCGCATATGTCTAAATCGATGGATAAACATTAATTCTAAAAATGGTAGAAAGAGAAGTTTTTCTCATGAAAACAAAGCATCAATTGATTTATCCTAATAAGGAGAATGAATTTATGGTGCCCAATCATTAAAAAAAAGAGATTATTATGTGAATCTGTGTTTGTCCAAATCGACGGATGAACATTAATTCTAAAAAATGGAAGAAAGATAAGTTTTCTTATGAGACCAAACCATTGATACCATTTATCCCAATGTTGAAAATGTGTTTATGGCACCCAATCATGTAAAGAAAAGAGATTATTTTGTGAATCCATGTTTGTCCAAATCGTCGGATGAACATTAATTCTAAAAATGGTAGAAAGAGAAGTTTTTCTTATGAAATCAAAGCATCAATCTCATTTGTCCTAATGAGAAGAATATGTTTATGCTACCTAATTATGAAAAAAAAGAGATTATCACGTGAATCCATGTTTATCCCAATTGACAGATGAACTTTGGTTCTATAAAATGGTGGGAAGTGAAGTTCTTCTACATAACTAAAGCATCAATTCATTTATCCCAATAGGGAGATTGAATTTATGGTGCCCAATCATTAGAAGAAATAAGATTATTATGTGAATCCGTGTTTGTCCAAATCGATGGATGAACATTAATTCTAAAAATGGAAGAAAGATAAGTTTTTCTTATAAAACCAAAGCATCACTATCATCTATCCCATGAGAAGAATGTGTTTATAGTGCCCAATTATTAAAAGAAAAGAGATTATCATGTGAATCCATGTTTATCTCAATTGACAAAAGAATTTTGATTTTATAAAATGGTGGGAAGTCAAGTTCTTCTACGTAACTAAAGCATCAATTCATTTATCCCAATGAAAAGATTGAATTTGTGGTGCCCAATCAATAAAAGGAAGAAGATATGTGAATCCGTGTTTATCCCAATTGAAAGACGAACTTTAAATCTAAAAATGGCAGAAAAAAAAGTTTTCTGTTGAAAATAAAGCGTCAATCTCATTTATCCCAATGAAGAGAATGTGTTTATGATGCCAAATCATGAAAAGAAAGGAGATTATTATGTGAATCTGTGTTTGTCCAAATTGAAAGATAAACATTAATTCTAAAAATAGAAGAAAGATAGGTTTTTTTTAATGAAACCAAAGCATCAATGTCTTCTATCCCAATGAGGAGAATGTGTTTATGGTGCCCAATCATGAAAAAAAAGGAGATTATTATGTTAATCTATATTTGTTCAAATCAACAAATGAACATTAATTCTAAAAATGGTAGGAGGTCAAGTTTTTCTGATGAAACCAAAGCATTAATTCATTTATCGCTATGACAAAAATGAATTTATGGTGCCCAATAATTAAAGCAATGGAGATTGTTATGTGATTTTGGGTTTATCCCAATTGAAAGATGAACTTTAATTCTACAAATGGTGGAAACAAAAATTTTTCTTATGAAACCAAAGCGTCAATATCTTTTATCCCAAAGAGGAGAACACGTTTATGGTGCCCCAATCGTGAAAAGAAAGGCGATTGTTATGTGAATTTGTGTTTGTCCAAATCGACGAACGAACATTAATTCTAAAAATGGCAGAAAGAGAAGTTTTTCTTATGAAACCAAAGTATCAATATCATCTATCCCAATGAGGAGAAAGTGTTTATGGTGCCCAATGGCGAAAAGAAAGGTGATTATTATGTGAATCCATGTTTGTCCAAATCGATGAACAAACATTAATTCTAAAAATGGTAGAAAGAGAAGTTTTTCTTATGAAACCAAAGCATCAATTCATTTATCCCAATAAGGTGAATGAGTTTGTGGTGCCCAATCATTAAATGAAAAGAGATTATTATGTGAATCCATGTTTGTCCAAATCGATGACTGAACATTAATTCTAAAAACAGAAGGAAGATAAGTCTTTCTTACAAAACAAAAGTGTCAATATCATCTATCTCAATGAGGAGAATGCGTTTATGGTGCCCAATCGTGAAAAGAAATGAGACTATTATGTGAATCTGTGTTTGTCCAAATTGACAGACGAACATTAATTCTAAAAATGGCAGAAAGAGAAGTTTTTCTTATGCAACCAAAGAATTAATTTATTTATCCCAATGAAGAGAAAGAATTTATGGTGCCTAATCTTTAAAAGAAAGGAGATTTTATGTGAATTGATGTTTATCCCAGTCGAAAGATGAACTTTAGTTCTAAAAATAGTAAAAAGAAAAGTTTTTCATATGAAACCTAAGCATCAATATCATTTATTTCAATAAAGGGGAATGTCTTTTATGGTACCCAATCATGAAAGAAATGAGGTTATCATGTGAGTCCATGTTTATCCTAATTGACATACGAATTTTGATCCTAAAAATTGGTGGGAAACGAAGTTTTTCATTTGAAACCAAAGCATTAATTCATTTATCCCATTGACGAGAATGAATTTGTGGTGCCCAATCTTTAGAAGAAAGGATATTATCATATGAATCCGTGTTTATCCTAATTGAAAGACAAACTTTAATTCCAAAAATAGTGGAAAGAGAAATTTTTCTTATGAAACCAGAGCATCAATATCTTTTACCCCAATAAGGAGAATGTGTTTATGGTATCCAATTGTAAAAAGAAAGGAGAATTTATATAAATCTGTGATTGTCCAAATCAACAGACAAACATTAATTCTAAAAATGATAGAAAGAGAAGTTTTTCTTATGAAACCAAAGCATTAATTTATTTATCCCAATGAGGAGAATGAATTTGTAGTGCCCACTCTTAAAAAAAAAAGAGATTATGATGTGAATCTGTATTTGTCCAAATTGACAGACAAACATTAATTCTAAAAATGAAAGAAACATAAGTTTTTCTTACAAAACAAAAGCATTAATAACAACTATCCTAATGAGAAGAATGTGCTTATGGTACCCAATTATGAAAAAAAAAAGATTATTATGTGAATTCATTTTATCTCAATCGAAAGACGAACTTTAATTCTAAAAATGGTTGAAAGAAAAGTTTTTCACATGAAACCAAAGCATCAATATCATCTATCCCAATAAGGAGAATGTGTTTATGGTGCCAAATCGTGAAAAGAAAGGAGATTATTATGTGAATTCGTGTTTGTCCAAATCGACAGACGAATATTAATTCTAAACATGGAAGAAAGAAATGTTTTTCTTATGAAACCAAAGCATCGATATCATCTATCCTAATTAGGAGAATGTGCTTATGGTGCCCAATCATGAAAGAAAGAAGATTATTACATGAATACAGGTTTGTACAATTCTACGGATAAACATTAATTCTCAAAATAGTAGAAAAAGAAGTTTTTCTTATGAAACCAAAGCATCAATTCATTTATCCCAAAGAGGACAATGAATTTGTGGTGCCCAATCAGAAAAAAAAAAGAGATTATTATGTGAATCATGTTTGTACAAGTCGACGGAAGAACATTAATTCTAAAAATGGCAGAAAAAAAGTTTTTTTTATGAACCCAAAGTGTCAATATCATCTATCCAAATCAGGAGAAAGTGTTTATGCTACCCAATCATGAAAAGAAAAGAGATCATTATGCGAATCCGTGTTTGTCTAAATCGATGAACAAACATTAATTCTAAAAATGGTAGAAAAAGAAGTTTTTCTTATGAAACCAAAGAATCTCATTTATCCCAATAAGAAGAATGTGTTTATGGTATCTAATCATGAAAAGGAAGGAGATTATGATGAGAATCCATATTTATCCCAATTTGCAGACAAACTTTGACTCTATAAAATGGTGGGAAGTGAACTTTTTTCTATGAAACCAAAGCATCAATTCACTTATCCCAATAAGGAGATTTAATTTGTGGTGCCCAATCATTAAAAGAAAAGAGATTATTATGTAAATCTGTGTTTATCCTAAGTGAAGGATGAACTTCAATTCTAAAAATGGTAGAAAGAAAAGTTTTTCTTATGAAACCAAAGCATCAATCTTATTTATCCCAATGAAGAGAATGTGTTTATGATGCCAAATCATGAAAAGAAAGGAGATTATTATGTGAATCCATGTTTTTCCAAATCGACGAATGAACATTAACTCTAAAAAAGGTAAAAAAAAGTTTTTCTTATGAAACCAAAGCATTAACTCATTTATACCAATGAGGAGAATGAGTTTGTGGTGCCCAATAATTAAATGAAATGAGATTATTATGTGAATCCATGTTTGTCCAAATCGGCAGACAAACATTCATTCTAAAAATGAAAGAAAGATAAGTTTTTCTTATGGAACCAAATCATCGATATCATCTATCTCAATAAGGAAAATGTGTTTATGGTGCCTAATCATGAAAAAAAAGAGGATTACTATGTGAATTCTTGTTTGCATAAATCGACGGACGAACATTAATTCTAAAAATGGTAGAAAGAGAAGTTTTACGTATGAAACCAAAGCATCAATCATTTATCCCAATGAGGAGAATGAATTTGTGGGCCCAATTATTAAAAGAAAGGAGATTACTAAGTGAATTCGTGTTTATCTTAATTGAAAGATAAACTTTTATTCTAAAAATGGTAGAAAGAGAAGTTTTCACCTGAAACCAAAGCATGAATATCATTTATTGAAATGAGAAGAATGTGTTTATGGTACCAAATCATAAAAGGAAAAGAAATTAGCATGTGAATCCATCTTTGTCCAAATCAATGAATGAACATTAATTCTAAAACTGAAAGAGAGATAAGTTTTTCCTATGAAGCCAAAGCATCAAGATCATCTATCCCAAGGAGGAGAATGTGTTTATGATGCCCAATCATTAAAAGAAATAAGATTACCATATGAATTAGTGTTTGTCCTAATTGAAAGATGAAATTTAACTCTAAAAATGGTGGAAAGAGAAATTTTTCTTATGAAACCAAAGCATCAATATCTTTTATCCTAATGAGGGGAATATGTTTATGGTGCCCAATAATGAAAAAAAGGAGATTATTTTATGAATTTGTGTTTGTCCAAATCGATGAACGAATATTAATCCTCCAAATGGTAGAAAGAGAAGTTTTTCATATGAAACCTAAGAATCAATTCAGTTATCCCAATGAGGATAATGTGTTCATAGTACCAAATCATGAAAAGAAAAGAGATTATTAATTGAATTCATGTTTATCTCAATCGAAAGATGAACTTCAATTCTAAAAATAGTAGAAAGAGAAGTTTTTCATATAAAACCAAAGTATCAATATCATTTATCTCAATGAAGAGAATGCATTTATGGTGCCCAATTGTAAAAAGAAAGGGGATTACTATGTGAATCCGTGTTTGTCCAAATCGACGAACAAACATTGATTCTAAAAATGGTGGAAAGAGAAGTTTTTCTTATGAAACCAAAGCATTAATTCATTTATCCCAATAAGGGGAATGAATTTATGATGCCCAATCATTAAAAGAAAGGAGATTATTATGTGAATCCATGTTTGTCCAAATCGACGGATGAATATTAATTCTAAAAATGGAAGAAAGATAAGTTTTTTTTATGAATCCAAAGCATCCATATCATCTCTCACAATGAGCAAAATGTGTTTACTGTGCCCAATCATGAAAGGAAAAGAGATTATTATGCGAATCTGCATTTCCCTAAATTGACGGATGAACATTAAATTTAAAAATGGTAGAAAGAGAAGTTTTTCTTATGAAACCTAAGTATCAATTCATTTATCCCAATGAGCAGAATGAATTTGTGGTACCCAATCATTAAAAGAAAGGAGATTATTATGTGAACTCATGTTTATCCCAATCGAAAGATGAAATTTAATTCTAAAAATGGTAGTAAGAGAAGTTTTTCACGTGGAACTAAAGCATTAATATCATTTATCCCAGCGAGGAGAATGTGTTTATGGTACTTAATCGGTGAGAAGAAAAGAGAATATTATGCGAATCCATGCATGTCCAAATCAACGAACAAATATTAATTCTAAAAATGGTAGAAAGAGAAGTTTTTCTTCTGAAACCAAAGCATCAATTCATTTATCTCAATAAGGAGAATGAATTTATGGTGCCCAATCATTAGAAGAAGTATTACGTGAATCTGTGTTTGTCTAAATCAATGGATGAACATTAATTCTAAAAATGAAAGAAAGATAAGTTTTTTTTATGAAACCAAAGCAACCATATCATCTATCACAATAAGGAGAATGTGTTTATGGCGCCCAATCATGAAAAGAAAGGAGATTATTATGTAAATCTATGTTTATCAAAATCGATGGACGAACATTAATTTTAAAAATGGTAGAAAGAAAAGTTTTTCTTATGAAACTAAAGCATCAATTCATTTATCCCAATGAGAAGAATGCATTTGTGGTGCCTAATCTTTAAAAGAAAAGAGATTATTATGTGAACTCATGTTTATCCCAATTAAAATACAAATTTTAAATCTAAAAATGGCAAAAGAAGAAGCTTTTCACATGAAACCAAAGCAGCAACATCGTTTACCCTAACAAGGAGAATGCATTTATGGTGCCAAATCATGAAAAGAAAAGAGATTATTATGTGAATCCGTGTTTGTCTAAATCGACGTATAAACATTAATTCTAAAAATAAAAGAAAGAAAAGTTTTTTTTGTGAAACCAAATTGTTAATATCATATATTCAAATCAAGAAAAAATGTTTATGGTGCCCAATCATGAAAAGAAAGGAGATTGTTATGTGAATCCAGGTTTGTATAAATCAGTGAATGAACATTAATTCTAAAATGATAGAAAGTGAAGCTTTTCTTATGAAACCAAAGCATCAGTCTCATTTATCCCAATAAGGAGAATATGTTTATGGTGCCCAATCATGAAAGGAGAGGAGATTATCATGTGAATCCACGTTTATCCCAATTTGTAAACAAACTTTGACTCTATAAAATGGTGGGAAATGAAGTTTTTCTCTAAAACCAAAGATTAATTCATTTATCCATGTGAGGAGATTGAATTTATGGTGCCCAATCATTAAAAGGAAGGAGATTATTACATAAATCCATGTTTATCCTAATTGAAGTATGAATTTCAATTCTAAAAATGATAGAAAGAAAAGTTTTTCTTATGAAACCTGATGTGAGCACAACCATGGTACATTGCAAGAGGAATGGAACCAAAGATGACTAGCAATGTCGAATAATCTGGTAAGAAGATCAAGGATCAATAAGTTCAAAGAAGCACTTCAATCCTACATGGGCAGAATTATAGATGGCATGGAATCTTAAGAAACAATGAGGACCAATGGCATCATATCTAATCAAATGGGGCTGATTTTGCAAGAAGACTCTAATTATTATTTAATTAATTATTTTAAGTTAGAAGAATAGCTTTGGGCAACCCACTACTTGTATTTTGCATGTGAGCTTCTTTTTAATTCATTATGGGTTGTTTTAGTGAGATGGGCTTTTATTAGCTTACAGCCCATTTAATTTAAACCTTTAGGCTTAATGGGCTGTATTTTAGAGATGTTAGGTTTGGGCTTTAGTTATTTTGATGGGAGGCCCATGTTTAAAGGCCTTTTATATCTTTAGGGTTTTTTTTTTGTTTTCAAGGGATATAAATACCTCATAATGAACATTGGGTGGCAGATTTTCTTATTGGAAAAGTATTGAGTTTCTACTCATCTTAGGGAGGATTGCTTGTCTTTTTTTATTTCATCAAAAATATAATTCTTATCAAGGTAATTTCTTATGGTGAATTCTATTCTTGTTTTCAAATTAACCTTATCATATGTGTTTCCACTCATATAATTGATTAGGGGTTCATTAGGGTTGGGAATTTCTTCTTGCTCATGTTATTGTCCAAGTTTATGTTTAAGGGGTTTTGGGTTCTTTAGCCTTGGGGTTCCACATTATTTGGCATCAGAGCTTGGATTTGGATAAATTCTTATTTATCTTGTTAGCCTCATCTTGTTCTTGAGTTTTTTCTTGTCTTTTCTTTTTCTCATATGTGTTTTTTGAGTTATTTACTGGGTTCATCTTGTTCTTGAATTTTTTCTTATCTTTTTTATTTCTCATATTTGTTTTTTAAGTTATTTGCTGGGTTCATCTTGTTCTTAAGTTTCTTCTTGTCTTTTCTTTTTCTCATATTTGTTCTTTAAGTTATTTGCTGCCCTAACTATCATATAAAATTAAAAATATATATAGATCAATTACTGGAGTAAAAAAAAAAGGAATTAAATAATTAACAATTTGATTCTTGTTAATTTAAAATCTGTATTTTGAGTAGCATACATATCTTCCTCTTGTATGCTTATTTTGTCTTTCTTTTTTTTGGAATTCTTACTTCTAGTTTTGTGCCTATCTTCTTTGTTAGGTGTTTTCATTGCATTCCTATTTTTAATTTGCTATTTGTGAATTACCTTGATTGGAAACTAAATTCTAAAGTGTAATTAAGGATAGCAAGCTTGAGTGTGAAAGCTTAAAAGAGGTTAAAAGCCAATTTTGAGTGAAACACAAGTGGAGTGCCACCTTTTGATTGAAACACGTAAGGGAATGAATTGTGAGGTTCTTTTTATTGCTAACCATTTTCTTGCAATTTTTTGCTTTTAAGAATGGCCCAAAGTAGAGATGGAAAGGAAACATTGTATGAGGGGGAGGATGAAATTTTGCCTGATCTAAAATTGATGTATAAGGTATTCATGAGTGAGTTCAAGAAGTTGTCTACTAGTATGGATGGGATGGATGAAAAAATTAATAAAGCCAGTAGAATCCAAAACTGTAGTAGATCAATCGACAGTCATAGGAATAAGGAGAAACAGTTAGGAAGAAGGTATGATGAGTATGAAGATGAAGTGCAATCCATGAAGAGTAGAGAAATAAGGGAAGAAAGGGTGGAGAGAAAAGAGAGCAACATTAATGCCATCAAGATGAATATTGCACCCTTTAAATTTAGGAATGATGTTAAAGTGTACCTAAAGTGGGAAAGAAAGGTGGACATGATTTTTTCTTGTCATAACTATTCTAAAGATAAGAAAGTGAGATTGGCAGCAGTGGAATTCTCTTATTATGCACTAATTTAGTGGGATGAATTGACAAAGAATAGGAGGAGGAACATGGAACCACCTATATCCACTTGGGAAGAGATAAAAAGAATGATGAAGAAGAGGTTTGTGCCATCTTATTACTATAGAGAATTGCACCAGCAATTACATAGACTTACACAAGGATCTAGATCAGTGGAAGATTATCACAAGGAGATGGAGATGCTATTGATTAAAGCTAACATAGAAAGGAAGGAAAAGGTGACAATTGTTCAATTCATGGGTGGTTTGAATAGAGAAATTGTTGATGTGGTTAAGTTGTAACATTATGTAGAAATGGAGGACCTAGTGAACATTGCCATGAAGGTGAGAAGCAACAAAAACAAAAGAGGGCAGCCAAGTCTTTCTCAAATTCCAGTAGTAAATGAAGTCCAAAATAGAGCTAAAATAAAGATAAAAAGAGGGAGCATCATTCGAATTCCAAGGAGAAAGACAATGAAACAAACAAAGGCAAGGAGAAAAGTACTTCAAATCAAAAGGGTACTACTGATCCATCTTTTAAACCTTTTAAACATAGGGATATTAAGTGCTTTAAATGTCAAGGGCATGGTTATTATGCATTTGATTGTCCTAATAGAAAGACTATGTTTATTAAGGGTGATGTTATTATTTCTGAGTCAGATAGAGGTAATGAGTCTGATGGTAGTGATTTGACTACGCCACCTTTAGAAGATTGTTCTGATATTAATGAGAGTGTTAAATATGCTGTTAGACATGAATCTTTAGTTGCTAGGCGTGCATTGAACTTGAATGCGAAGGAAGATAGCCTATAACAAAGGGAAAACCTATTTCACACTAGATGCTTGGTAGGTAGGAAAGTTTGTAGCATGATCATAGATGAGGGTAGTTGCACTAATGTAGCTAGTACTACCTTGGTAGAGAAATTAGGGCTGAGATGTGATAAACACCCTAACCCATATAGACTACAATGGTTGAATGATAATGGTGAAGTCAAAGTTACTAAGCAAGTAG
>JBBYHM010369448.1:0-18449 GCA_038381775.1 Adansonia rubrostipa | reverse complement strand
ATTTATGTAACTTATAATATATTTATGTAATTATAATAATTTTATGTATTATTATATAATAATATATGTAAAAAAAAGTTGCAACCGATTACAAGTAAACCTTATGAAAATCCTATAATAAAAACCTCACCCTAGAAGTCCCTCCTCCTCATTAGTCTACTCAAATCAGATCAATCAAATTTGTTTTAAAACGCCATAGATTTGGAGTAACCCATGTTTGTGCATATAAAAATCTTAGACAAAAATCTGGAAACAGTTAAAATGTATGTATATATTATGAAGATTGCAGTTTGGTATCAATTCACGTAAAACAATCCAATCCAAAAAGCAAAATGTGAACAATCAGACAACAAATTAAATTCAACTTCGAAGATGGTATAGGCGGCCAATCAAACTAATAATTTGTCAAAAGCTCTAAAAAAGGATGGGACTGGTAATTAAGATTTATCTTCAGAGTCGTCTTGATCAGCCACGGTTTCCAGATCAGCTTGGTTTTCAGCGAACTCGGAACCAGCAGAGGAGTTAATTCTCTTGTGAGAAGCAGCCTGGAGGACATGGTTGTAGTTCCCTTTCTCCATGAAAAGCTGAGCGAAGTGGTGCTTGCAGTAAAGGACCCCATCGAGAGCAGCGTAGGAAGAGTGTGTCAGGGGACAGCCTCCATGGGCGCACCTGAAGCATGACTTGTGGAAACATTCACCTTCCATAGTAACCTTCTCCAATGGGTACACTGTTTTCTCGCAAGCGGCACACTTGTCTTGGGTTCCAGAGAACATGGATGAAAGTTTGCTGGGAGTCCTGGTCTGTGACATTTAACAAAACTTGTTTTATAATAATCAATTGGAAAGATAAAAACTATTTTGGTCCATTTTTATAATAACAAAAATTATAGTTTTTGATTGTTCTGGTTATAGGAAAAATGCTATATTAATCCGATCCAACTATAAAACATAAAAAGGCAAAAACAAAATCATACCAGGTCATTCTGCTTCTCGGACTTCACTGCAAAAGTAATCACCAAAGAAACTTAATGTTGTTAGCCATAGCCATAGCCATAGCCATACAAGCTTTAATGAAGGGGTAAGGGAGGGGAGGGAAGTGAAAGCCAAAAATAGATATTATTTGGACTCAAATGAGCGTAAGATATGAGTATGAGTTGTGATATTCTCAATTTTTTTAATATTTTTGTACATTTTAAAGATCATGTATCATATTTTTATATTTGAATGTGGGTTAAAAATAGATACCGAATATGGGTACTTAAAAGATAAAGATTTTGGGTAATATCAAGTCTTGCCTGTTTGAAAATTCTTGCTGAAATTGCCAGATTCCTTGAATAGTTGCTCGAAATGAACCTTGCAGTACAGGACTCCATCCATGGAGGAGTAGGTGTTCATCTGTGAAGGACACAGTAAACATGTTCAAGTTATTAATTTACACCAAACTAATCATTTCATATCAACTAGAAAAACCAACCTGGAAGTTTAGAACAGAAAGAGAAAAAAGAACAATTTTTAAAGGGGGAAAAAAACTGACATACCACAAGGTTTCCCTTACAATGGCTGCATTTGAAACAGGTTTTATGGTAAGCAACTCCTTCAAGAGTCAACAAATCAACCACATAGACAGTCTTATCACAAGCCTTGCACTTGTCCAAAGTTCCTGTAAATGCCATTTTTTTTTCTTTCGCTTAAATTTGTTTGAACTCGGAAACTCTTTGAAGATGATTTTATTAATAATATTTATATACAAATTCAAGAGCTCCGAGCTCCGATGAAACAAGGAACTTTTGGACAAGAAATCAGCTTGCCCTGTTTTATGGGTTACCTCTGAGAAATGAGACCAGATATAAAAATAATTCTTTGCTCTGTTTTATAAAAAAAAAAGAAGGAAAATCTGTTATATATATCAGATTATAACGTGCTTGACTTCTTCTGGCTTTTCTTGCAACGGCGAAAACTTGAGCTGGTAATTGGACAAATGATTGGAGATCCTAAAATTATGTTGGAAATGTGGATGGAATAGCATTGACCTCTTCAAGGGAAATTTGGATTAAGAAAAATAAAATAAAATGAGAGCCAATCAGCCAGCCAATCTATTTTTGGTAATTGAACTTGGTGGTGCTCATGTTTCGATCATCTCAGCAGGCCAAAAAAAAAAAAATGTTTTGATTATCTCACGTATATAAAATTATAATGTACCAATATTCGAGTAAAATAAGGTTATCAAAAAACCAGCCATTTGATTCGAAGTTGCTAGCACGTATATTTGTCAGGATTTAAACCAGTCAAATGAAATAAAAAATACGCGTAACATATGTTCAAAATTTCTTTTCTAAACTCGGTTCAAACTTATCTTAAAGTCAGTTTTATTATTTAAAAAATATTAAAATATTTATATATTTTATAATAATATTTAATAAATATTTTTTTGTTAATAAATAATAATTTAATTTGGGTCAAACTGATCTGAAATCATAAAAATATTATTCAACGTACAAGCTAGACATACAGCCCAACCCATTGCCCGCCTCATCTATGGAGAAATCTAATTAAGATCCACTTATAATAATGTATAAATAATTTAGTGTTACATAATTTTATAATTTTTATAGAATTTATATTTGTTTAATTTTATTATTTTATTTTATGCTTTATTTACGTAGATATTGTACATTAAATTTAGAATAAATTAAAAATATTTAATTATTAGCTTGATATAAAATTTTTAATTGTTAAACATTTATATATAAAAAATATATTATTGATAATATTATAAAAATATTAAATTAATTCGAAATTTTATATGCATAAAAAGTTTAACTGTATTACTAACTTAAATGATAAATTTATTATAATATTAATTATACAAGAAATTATGAAAGCATTTAAAATCAATTAATTTACATTAGTATAATTTCATCCCTCATCCAATTTTGAAGCAAGAGTAATAAATCATTATTTGTGGAATCAAAACAGGTTTATAAGTATTTTAAAACAATTCAAATGTAAAACTAATTTGGTTTGTTTAACAAAATTCGTCGAAGCCCATATTTCTATTCAACCGGATCGATGTCAACTCCGATAGAGCTGAACTGCTGCTTACTCTTCAGCCACCTGGCTCATTGCCCAAAACCGTTTTTTTTTTTTTTTAATACTTTTGAGGGTATTTATTTACCCCGCTGGATAGTGAAAAAAATGGCTACTATTAGTTAGTTACTTGTGTCATTATTTTTGTTACTAGATTGATTAATTTGTTGATTTCTAAATTTTGATAATTTTTTGATAACAAATAATATACATTTAATACAACAAGATAAAACGTAAATATATGTTTCTTTTTATTAAAATAATCTAACATAAAGAGTTAATAAAAATTTATAAGGTTTAACTTAGCTTATTGCTAAAGTAAGCAAAGGCAACACTTTTCTTGTTATACTGCAAGCTTCTTTCTTTATAATTTATTTTTTGTTCTCTTATATATATGAGCTAAATTACTTTATCTTTTCGTTTCTGCTGAAAAGAAGGACCTCAATTTTTATTCCCGGTGATATATGTATTTCCAGGAATGATGCTTGATAGCTGATAAGATAAGTTTATCCTTTTGCATAAGCTGTTTTTAATTTTAACATTGTTCAATTTTATGTGACTATCACTCTAATTTATACTATAATCTAAGCTCTTTAATGGATGGAATTACAATTTAACCATTTCTATTTAGTTGATAAAACAAACCAAGCAAATTAGTTTCTCTCAATTATCCTTATTTTTTGTGCGTGTAACTTTAATGGATAGGGAGATGATGAATTTAAATATATTTTTATATTTAATTTAAAATGTTTATAAAATATTAAAATGAATATTTATATCTAAATGGGAGATAATCAATTTCAAAATATTTTTATTTTTTATTTGAAACGTCCATTAAATATTCAAATGAACGGTTAAGATATATCCAAACGAGATATATCCAAATGGGAGATAACCAATTTAAATATATTTCTATCTTTGATTTGAAACATCCATTAAATATTCAAATGAACAGTTAAGATATATCCAAACGAGTGATTGATATATATATATATATATATACACACACACGTTGCTTTCCTTATTTCATAATTTTTTATATAACAATTTTGGGAAGGAAAAAAATTAAAATAAATTCTAATTCATAAAACATTTTTTTTACTCTCTTTGATATTTTATATAATTTAAGATTATTTTATAAAAAAATTATAATTGGGAAATAAGTATTGTAGTAAATTTTTTTTAAAATTATAATTAGAAAAATTATATAACAAACCGTATCTTTTTTTTCTTATTTAACTAAATAATGGTCATTAGAATTCTTTTATTTTATTAATTTTAACTATTGTACATGTATCATTTCTTTTTCCCAACTTTTTTTCTTTGTTTTGCATTTTTTTTTCTTTCTTCTATAATTATCTATCCAAACATTACCTTAATAAATATAGAATATGATTATCCTGATAGCTTCCTACCGTACTTAATTATATAAACTTTCGAGCAGCATGCAAATCATGTAAAAAGTGAGATATTATCAAATTCATGGAGACATATTTTAACTGAGATACTAAATTTATAGCATCACGCTACTTCTCCAATTCTTTGTGCTGTTTTTGATTTTTTATAACAAATGATCTGATTTTATTATTGCTTAATAAAAGAAGGTGGTAGCATGTTCTTAAGCTTGATAGAAGAAATCACAACTATGTTCCGATCAAAAGATTGGAGCAAGAGATTTTATATTTGAGCCAAATGAAATCCTTATTTGTAGAAATAACGGAATGCAATTCAATTATACATGTTCAATGGTATTCACCGCTTGCAGATTTTTATGATACTAATTGATTGATTTTCAATTTAATTTGTAATTTACTAATATGTTGGTTAACGAATTTTTATTTGAAAATTGAATACAACCTTTTCTGGTGGCTGAGATGTTCATGGCTGCTTGATTTTCATTTTTTTTTTGTTATTTAACAATATATTGGTTTTAATTTTAGAACGTTTTTATTTATTTTTTCTTTTTAAATTTTTTAATGAATAATTGTAAAAGATGCATTATTCCTTATAAAGAATACTTATTTGATGTTTGCTTCAAATAAAAGTTCTCTACTACTATTCTGAGAAATTATAGCGAATTAAATGCAAACAATGACTCAAATCTTCTCGAAAGAGAATTGGTTGAAGGAATATCGTTGGGATGTCAGGTCCTTTATCACTACAAGTAAAGGCTTTTTTTTTTCCTTTCAAATAACTTTTATTTACTTTAAGAAACATGGTTTCATATTTCTTTCCCTCTAACAGTGTCTTAATGCTGGCAGAAAGAAGATAATACTGTAAGTATTGTCTATTCTAGTTTCATAGGACCAAAAGTTCTGAGAAAATCACAACGCAAGCAGTTATCATCGTAATATCTGCTGTGGGGTAACTATATACGGAGAAGGGCTGTACTTTCCCCACTAATGCTTTACAACTAAGAAATTCAGACAAGTTTTAATATACGTGTATACATGTTTTTAATCCTGGAAGAAAATTACAACTAAGAAATTCAGAGAAGTTCTATTTTAGTGACAAGTTCTAATATAGATGTCTGTAAACCTGAAAGAAAATTGTTACATAAACCGTGGGAATATGTAATGTTATATTTTGCTCCAAAAATATTAGCCATTATTAAATGGGTAATATTGAAGGAGCAGGACTACAATTTATGGCATTATTATCTTCCTTGAACAGCACATTGGAAAACGATAGAACATAGTCACGAAAAAAATAAGTAAATTGGATAATTTGGATATGAGAATTTACCCCAAGCAAAAGACCAATAGTGACAAATTTTCGATAGAAAGATCAAATTGAGCTTCAAAATGTGAGTCACTATAGCTCGAATTGCAGCTGCTATTTCTCTATACTCATTACCAGTGCCATTTAAGGCATAAATCATCAGGTTTTTCTCAGTAACAGGAGAATTAATTAGAACCAACTCATCCGCTGTGCCTTCAAGGAATTAAAAAAAATTCAGAAGCGGTATTCGCTCCTTTGGGATGAGTGAGCTTTTTTTTTTCTAAGGTTCATCATCCTAAACCTAGATTTTTATTTTTATTTATTTATTTATTTTTTGTAAATGCTTTGGAGGTTTTTTGCCACGCTTCAAAAGAGGTGCTACAAAGTGGTGAAGAAGGGAACAACTGATTCTGTGGCTGAAGATAGTATTCCATAAAGAAAAAGCTGATCTTGTTGAAGCCAATGCTCATAATCTGGATTTGGAATAAGTTCTTGTAAATTTGAAGATGAATCTAGTTTTTAAATCAAAGCAGGAGGACAATGAGGTTTGGATCTATATATATATACCGATAGAGTGTATAACTAAGGAGGAGAAAATTAAATTGGGCATGGCAAGATGGAAAATTAAAAGAATTAAGTTTAAAAGGGAATAATACTGTCGCACGGAAGTGGATTAAAGGAGTTTAGTGACTTGGGAAAGGAGAATTAAGATTGGTGAATGTAGTTGTACTGATAATAACAAGGATGAGGAAGCTGTCTGGGGAAAAGAAAAAGCCATTTGTATCAACAAAAAGGATCATTTATAGACTCTTTAGATTAATAGAGGCTCTAATACCATAAACAGAAATGAATAAGTAAAAAGTAATGTGATGGAAAATTGGAAAGGAAAGGTGTGATTGTGATTTTTATATTGGTAATGAACCTATTAATAGTACAAGTATTAATAGAGATAACTACAACAAAGACAACCACAATCGAAAATACACAGATTATATTAAATTCAAACATTGTATTGTTATCCAATATTTTCTAGACTTCATCTCCTATCTTACAGAATAAAACTTGATTGTTAGTTTTGACTTTTATCTGTAATAGAGGCCTCCCTTTTTGATGTGGTATGATTACTGCTTGCAAATGTAATTTTTGTGCCAATGTTACGGAAAATACCTGGAGGTGATTCAATTCTATTCCTTTATTTCAAATTTCAGTAATTTTCTTAAAACACACATGATCATTCTTTTCATTCATGAAATTTCAAAAAGACTTTCGGAGCTCATGCTTGAATTCTCTATTTGCTTTTCAGATATTTCCTCATGATTCCCAGTGCACGAAATTCTTTTTGTGCTTTCCTGCTCCTTATTATTATCTGCTGTATTTTGCCTTTTTCTCCTTCCAAAATTTTGTATAAACTGATTTTTGTCTTCTGTCTGCTCCAATTTTTCTGGCAGTCCTGTTCTTGGATATTGTGGCTGCTGGCATCTTGATTGGACCTTGTGGTCTATGTCCATAATCCGTCATGTGCATGGGATCGAAGCAATTGCTGAATTTGGAGGTGTTTTTCTTGTTTTTCAATATCGGCCTTGAGGTGGAGTTTATTATTTAGATCCATAATTCCAGCTTTACATTGAATCTCTTCCATCATTATGGGAGGATATTAAACCTGTACCCTCACTTTGCATTTTGCAGTTGCAGCTATCTGTTGAACGGTTAAGTTCCATTAATAAACAATGTTTTTGGATTAGGCTCTGCCGAAAACAAATTTTGTATTCTTTGTAAATTGTGTTCTAACCAGTTGGTTGTTTTAACTTTTATGTGATACAAAACAGGTCCTGGTGGTGGCAACCATTGTTGCAGTTGGGCCTGGTTGCTCATTTTGTTGCTGGGTGACTGATGATCACTCAGGGCAGGGAGTTTCCACTGATGTTATTTTTGAAACCCAACGAAAGGGAAGCTAGTCTGATTAGTTGGTGGATAATAGTTCCTGACCCTACACTACAGCTAGCTGACATCTTATCTGATAGATAAAGCAGGATCTGACAAGGAAAGGAAGAGATTGAGAGAACATTACTTAATTCCTATGTGGGCCAGTCCAGGCCCATTAATATAAATTAAATCGTGTGGACCAGACTTGTTTATCAAAAAAATCAACCCAATCCTAATGAGAAACAAATTGCTCTTCAATTCAAAGTCTGTTTTGGTTGAAATTAGTTTTTATAGTTCAACCAGGAAAAGTAAAATAATACTAGGAATGGGCTGGCTGGTTATCTGTCTATATAAACCAGCTTTTAGGTTTTTTACCAACAGTTTCCTTCACGACTTCAGCTTAGGTATTTGGTTTTTGGGTTTTTTTTTTTTCTTTTGTTTCCTCTTCTTCCTCCTCTTCTTATTATTATTGTTCAGTCTCAACCTTCAAACAAAATCATGCGGATTGAGTCGATATTATTGGAAGGATATGTTCCCATACGCAAGCTTATGAAAACGATGAAGATTTCATCGTCGGTTAAGGATTCCGTTGACCCTGAAATCTTTTGTGTAGCAGCTACATGTGGAGACTGGTCGGTGTTTAAACAACGTCAATGCAAATCTCAAAAATCTGAAAAAAAATTAGTAACCAGAAAGAAGAAGACATGGTTGGGAGCAGTGGAGTTGGAGTCGAATTGTTTTTTGTGGAATTCTAATTCATTGCAAAAAATTGATCTTCCTGATCTTAACGTTGAAGCTAAATATTTTAAATGTATACTTACGGCACCACCTACGGCACCAGAATGCTTGGTTTTTTTCTTCTTTGAAGAGGTACCTCGTACTTTGTTCTTCTGTCATCCTTGGGATAAAAACTGGACTTCTTGGACTTATAGTTACGAAAAAGTAAAAGGAGAAAAACTCTGCGATGCAATCATATGCGATGGAAAAATATGTGTATAACTGGATGGCTGGATTAAGCGAGTTTGTCATTGGGCCCGATGGTAAACTTCAGTTAAAGCATTATAATAATGCAAGAGTGCCAATAGGTTCTCTACTTGCCAAGGACCAGTTGGTTGACTGTTGTGGTGAATTATTTCTTATTCGGAGGAGGTCATTAATCGACGACATTGATGTATTAAAGATGGATTTTTCTCAAGAGAGATGGATACCGGTTTTATACTTTGGCCACCCTGATTATAGTGTTTTTCTGATAGGCAACTATTCAGCATCAGTCTCTGCAGTGGAACTAGGCCTAGGCGGCAGTGGCATCAATATCAGCAGTAATTCGATATATTTCACCCATAATGACGATGATGAAAATTTGTATTCATTTAGCTTGCGGGATAAGAGTTTATCTATTGGAAGGAATCATCCAGATTCAGGAACTCTTTGGGTTTTACACGATGAGATGCTGCCTACGTTAAGGTATATACTAATTTTATTATTACCATGGGTTACAATCAATCTTATTTCATGTTTTAATTTTTTTCATTACATCACATTTATCACTAAATTAATTGATTGATTGATCGATCAAAATTGTATAATTTATCCATATTCCTTGTTTGTTTCCATGTAGGCTTCCTGATAAACCAAGGTGTTCTAAGCAAATTATCAAAGAAAATAAAAAAATTCACCAAGATCATCGAATCGTTCTGGAAAGCATTAATAGAGATGATGATGATGATGATGAAAATAGAAGTGAAAGCATGTGGATGCAACTACCAACAGATACGCAGATATTGATTGCTGAACGCCTCACTACTACATTTGATTATGTCAACTTTCGAGCCGTGTGCAAATGGTGGAGATCCTCGATCCCTCCTATCCAATGGAAGCCTAATCACATGGGCGTTACAATTAAATACCCATGGTTCATGTTTCCAAAAGGAGAGAAGGGTATTTACAACTTTTATGATCCACTTGCCAACTTGATGCATTGCATTACTATCCCTGAACTCGAAGAATGTCAAATTCGCTTTTCTAACCAAGGCTGGCTTCTCCTAACGAAAGATCCAGCATCAATCCTCTTCTTTGAACCTTTTACGAGAACAAGGATTCAGCTACCCGATCTGTCGAGAATGGACCTGTTCCATGCATTTTGTTTCTCGGATACACCAACTTCATCAAATTGGAAAATATGTGGCATCGGACATTTACATCAAAATTTAATGAAAGTAGCGTATTTGAATTCAGGTGCCGAGCAATGGATTGTCCATACAATTGTGGATCATATGCTGCCCTATCCTTCTTTTGCCAATCATGTTTTCGATGGAGAAAGGTTTTGTTATCTGGGAAAGAATGGAAAACTTGTGGTTTTGAACTTCACGGATTCAGCAGTGGAGGTTGAATCTACAGTATCACACCGCTTGTGCAACTCCTCGCGCAAGTTTTTGATTTGTTATAAAAACGAGCTGATTACCCTGTTTCTTGATCAGGGAAGAAGGATAAATGTAGTTAAGCTCGATAGGAAAGCTCACAGATGGGTTGAAATCAGAAGTTTTGAAGAAGAGATCTTGTATTTGAGTCAACAAACGTCTCTGGCTGTTGAAGCCACGGACCAAAAGATATTAAGTAACACAATTCAGTTGTCCATGTTCCCTGACACTGACGATGCACGCACAGTTAGTAACATTTCTTATTCTTTGGAAGGCCGGGAATACCAAACCTACAAGAGTGCTCAAGCTTATTCACCACTTGCAGATACTTTTGATACTAAAGAATACTTATTCGGAACTTGGATTCAACCTCTGGTGGTACCTCAGATGTTTAATGCTCTTTGATTTTCTTACTTGACATCATATTAGTTTTAGTTTCAGTAAGTTCTCATTTATTTGTTTTTTTTTTTTTCTTTTTAAAATTTTCGAAGATGCTGTAGAAGAATTATTCTTCATAAATAATATCTATTTGATGTTTGTTTGAAAATAAACTTATCTACTACTGTTGTGAGACATTCTATTGAGTTTAATGCAAATAATGAATCAAATACTCTAGAAAAGAGCAATTCTGGAAAGAGGACTTTGTTTAAAGATATTACTCATTATAAAAATGGGCAATCTTAAAGAAGCAAGAATATAATTTATGGCATTATTATCTTCTATGTAGAGTTCATTGGAAAACAATACAACACAGTCCAAAAGAAAATAAGAAAATTGGAGAATTTTGATACGAGAATTTACCCCAAGAAAAAGACCAGTCACGACAAATTTTTGGTAGAAAGATCAATTAGAGCTTCAAAATGATCAATTCCAGTTCTATTCTGCTGTTTGGTTCTCCTAAGAATTGAAACCTGAAAGAAAAACATATCAGCGCATGAAGATTAATAAATCTTTAAACTCTTAATGGCTTTCAATGCATTGCCAGAAATAAACAGAGCTTGATAACATGACATAGATGATGCAGCACCTTAAATTCAGCTTAAAATGTGCAACATGAATACATGATCTATTTCAAAAGCCATATAATTGAATGATTTTTTTTTTAAGAAAAAAAAAACAAATTGGGTCAGAGTTTGAACACATTTGAAACACCATTTTAATGGCAAATTTCCTGTTCTTGAGCAAATTGACAAATATTTATAATTTCCATTCTCTGTAAGTGACAAATAGTTTATAGTTAGCAATTTGTTTTTTGCCCTTTCTTTGGCTTTAATGGACATCTTTATACGGAATGAGATTGTACCTTAGGCCGTTCCATGGAACTACCAAAATATCCGATACCAAAAGACAAGGAAGAGTAAGCAGCTGCAATCTCCACAGCTTTCAGCTTAGGAGGATTTCCCGAGACCTAAAACCAATAAATCCACATATAAACACTAAATAAATAAGTATAGTAGAAACGGTCTATCACGGTTTAATCAAGAGCTCACCCTGATAGGAGCATCAGCTTGCACAAGTAGAATCCCGGCACTTTTATCAGTATCATTTTGACTGCTATCATGGACAACAGAGCGAAGAACTTTCATGCAAGCAGAGGCAGGACCTGCCTGTGCACTAAGCATGAAAATAACCTTATTAGTGTTAGATTAGGGGAAATGGATGAACACAAACCTTAGCAAAATTACCTAAGTGTTGCAATGAATCTAATGAATGTTTCAAATTTAGCAAAGGCAGCCAAAAGTATTTACTTGTGTCCTTTTTTTTTTGTCTTTTTAACTGACCTTATATCTTGTAACTGCATAAAATCAGATAGTTGTCTGAACTTGATGTAAAATAAATTGCAAAAAAGATGATAAATCTTCAAATTCAACGTCTATCACATGCTTCATCACTTCTAGTTCTACGCAAGCATAGACCTTTACCGATTTCAAAGCCCAGCTTCAAGTTGACAACTAATATTTCGAAATTTTATGATTCTATCACTTTCCTTGATAATGGAAAGTGATACAAGCAGAGACAACCTAACTCAACAAGGTCCATTTAGGACAACTGAGGCTTTGTTTATGTAAAGAGAACAAATTTCTGTTAGGCAAATAGTCTGAAAGGATCTTACAGTGATGACGAGACACAGCATTCCCGAGCTGCAAATCCTTTCATTAGGTGTTCTCCTGCACCAGTAACACAACTACCAACTATGAAAGGAGCCCCAAAGGGTCCTTTTACGGAGGCCCAACAGCCTGAACCATACATAGCTGCTAATCCCACACGACCGGAGACCTGTCATAATTTAGTGGGGAAAATATCTCATAAATTATACAGCCACCAAGACGAATAAATTCAGAAATAAAGTTTCAACAGGTAATTATCACCTTCAGCGCAATACCACCGCTAGAGGCCCCCGATGCTACATGTCCTTCAGAATCAACACAAATAACTCCAACAGTGTCCACGATACTGTCCTCTTCTGATGGGCTGAACAAACATGATTGACCAGCACTGTTCTCCAAAGTATCACAGGTTTGAGCCTCTGAGGCTGACATACAGATGCACAATCTTGGTTAAACAATCTTGTTCAAGCTTATTGATATGGTATATATTTCCAAAACTAAGTGGGGAGAATCTTAAAAGATAATAATCAAATATTAGCACAGGCAGAACAGAATTAAAGAACATCCAGCAATTATGTAAGCAATCAACTATTGGTGAAATCAATACAATTCACACCACTCAACTACAGAGATACAAAGTCTTCACTGCTACGAGAAAATTGTGAATGCAGCACGGTACAGATGACAATACAGTTCAGACATCAAGCAATGGATAACCCATTCAAGAAACACAAGTTCAAGATTTGTGAATTGATTGAAATAAAAGTCTTTAATGAGATAAATTTCAGGGAGAAAATGTTAGGCGGAATAAGAGGTATATTAGATTATAATCAGACGAAAAGGTGTTTTTGATTTTGAAATGGGAAAAATAAATCATTTTTAATATCCAACGGCGATCAAATACCTTGTACTGATGCATTCTGTTGTGTATCAAAAGAATTTCCTTCAGAAGGAACATCAGTATCAGCTTTGGCACAAAGAAGCATTGCTTTGTAATGTTTCCATTGTGCTTTTGCCTTTGGTGTCACCAACCACTATTTCAAAATAGAAACTAGAAAATTTTACTAAAGAAAAGAATGATCTGTAAGAAAATTTACATTGAATAAGAAGAACTATTAACTTAATGGAAAATGAATAACTCTTCTTCTAAAAATGAAAAATAAACACAACATTGCAGAAAAACGCAAAACCTGATCAGCCTCAACCATAGTTTCAGGCAAGGCAATGCCTTTAGACTTTGCCCATATGCGTGCACCGTCACCGACCAAGAACCTTGGAGAAATATAAAAAAGGCCAGATTTAAAAACAATAGCAACAATAAAAATGAAAATTTGACAAAGGAGAAAAGTAATAATGATAATTTAAAAGTAGCAAATACAAGCAAGGAAAAGCAGTTGTTTTTACATGGGAGGTATTCGACCCAACAAAGAAGACCCTTTCATTTGCTCTTTCACTAACAATGCAGCAATCTGAATAGCATTTGGAACACCTGGTCTAAAACTAACAAAATAGATACTCAGTAACTTCAAGACAAGTATAAAATTTGCTGAAATGAACATAAAAAAAATTTACCAGGCACAGCCCCAACAGCCCCAAAAGCTCCAGATTGACCATCCATGAGACTTGCATCACATTCAACATTACCATCTTCAGTTAAATTGGAGCCTCTGCCAGCATTTGTGCTGGGATCATCCTTTAAACAAAAAAAGCCATTATCCTTAATTAAATGGACCCAACCCAAAGACCAACATATTGTTAGGAAAAAGAAAAGAAAAAAGGAAAAACAGAGAACGATAGAAATTGGGTTTCACCTCGAGCACTTGAATAGCTGCCACAACAGCATCTACAGATCCACCAGGACCTTTACGGAGAACAGATGCAGCAGCCAGGCAAGCGCGTTTCATAGCCGACCTTAAAGCTTTTTCATTGGAAGGGGCATGGTATCCGGCGCCAACATGGACGGCCACAAAAAATCCGGCCTTTTGGGGTTCTACGTCGCCACCCATTGATGACTCCATTAACTTGGGATCCAAAGTGTGGGTGTCGGCGTCAGCTTTACTGGGTAAAATGTAAGAAGCTTAATTTGGCCAAAAACCAAAGTCCCAGAACTCCAGTCTTGCTTGTTGTTAAGGAGGAAGGGCTATCATAATCACTTTCGAGTTTTAAAAGGCACTTGAGTGTTATAGTAGGTATTTGCATTTAGAAGAGGATTTTCGTCTCTTTATTAGCCTAATTTATTGCTGAATTGTTCAATTTAATGACTTCTCCTTACTCTTTTTTTTTTTTTTTTTTGGTTTGAGTGTGAAACAATTAACCTAAACTAAACTAAAATAGCTTTTAACGACAGTCTAATTGGTTTTTCTTGTTCTTGCTTTTTTACATGGTTTCTAAAACATATGATATGATGAACTGCTGCAAGCTTAACAAGTGATGGCCAAAAGTGAAATCATTTCCCTCAAATTATGGTAAAAGAATGGTGATACAATAAGTCCTTCAAGTTCTCAATGGGCAAAAATTTAACCACTTTGACGATCGCTCGTATAAAACCATCACATACTTGGGGCAGGCAGCATCAGCTTGGCACTTGTTCTTCTCGTAAATTTCAACGGTAAACTTCACATCAGTAAAAAAAAAAAAAAAGTAATACTATTTATTTCACACACATCTTTCAACAGTAAACTTCACATTAGTAGCAGCTAAGAATGAAAGGATTCTTCGTTGCAATGCGTAAAAAGAATAGCTCACTGCAGATTTTCATCTTCATTTACAAGATTGTAAGAAATCATATATTCGTTAAAGGTTTTGCAAATGAATGCCTTTAGAACATTTTAAGATTAGTTAATATGCTATTAATAATAAAATGTCTTAAAATGCAACAGTTAACAATTTTAGTCATGCAATAGTTTGATCGTACAACACTTGTTGGCAAATTCCTTCATCAAAAACAAGAAACTTCCTTCCCAAGGAAAAAATGACCTGAAGGCCCATCATTTGGCAGCAGTGCTAGCCTCGCAACATTTTCAGCTCCTTCAGCGGCAGTAAGGACCCCAGAGTTGCAAGTTATATCAGTTTTCGCAAAGCCTGGGCCAAGGGAATTGACAAGGAAACTTGGGTACTTCTTAGCCAGGATCCTTGTGTAGGCATTCATCGCTGCTTTAGAGAGTGTATACGCTGAGAAATAAGTAGGCCAGCCTTGATCTTTTAGCACTCCCTCTTTATAATCTTTAAGAAACTGTCTTAAAACTTCATCCACTTGTTCCTCTGTAAGACTTTCAGCATTGCTCAACACTTTCTTGGCCCACTGACTAGGTATATTCTGAACAAAACATGAGAGATGATAGAGAAAACATCTGTCAAACTTCATAGAAATATTAATTTTGACGCCAAAGCTATGGAACCATAGGACTATACTAAAAAATTCTTTTGATTTTTAAAGAAGATTCATAGCAGCTACCGCTGATGCAACCATGGGTCCGAAGAAAAGGGAGCTGTCCTCAACATGCTACAGCCTTCAATTCAACATGAATATGTTACCATTATTTTGTATGTAGCTTCAGAGGATTCCTAGAAATCCAATTTATTTCCATTTTTATTACAGTTATCCCAAGGGAGTGCAGTTTAGCAACTCAGATTAAACTTAGATGGATGGTAATAGTTTCAAAGTTTCAACAACATTTCATCTTTGCATTAATTTATTTATATCAGTTAGTTGAAACCTTGAAAACTAAGTTATTTATCAGTATCAAGTACCTTCAACAACCCCAACATAGATGAAACATTGACAATCCTGAGGGAGTCAGATAACCGGAGAAAGGCAACAAATGCTTCAGCCATTCTTTTAGCACCATAGTAGTTGGTTTCCAGGCATTCTTCTGCCAATTCAAAAGTTTGAGTTGCAATCTCAAACTGATTCGCTTGCTCTTCAGTTGGATGCAATCTCAAACTTCTTAATTCGACTTTTGTTCTTCAACTGATAAAAAGTTTTTCATATCCCATAAACAAATGATTCGGCAATATATCGTATGTTATTGCTTTCTCATACCACTAATGAATATGCTATTCCAGAGCAAAGTTTTGGATTTTAGTTATAATACAAGTAAAAAAAAATTATTCAAATTCATGATAAAAAAACCTTGTATGCTAGTTAATTACAGTGAATAGATCAATTTATGAGTAACAATCAACTAATTGCTATTGACATAAAAGCTTATTACTGACAAAGTAACCAGAAAGTTCAGCAGCCTTGGCAAAAGCCTGATGATGTAGAATAGCTCCACAAATCGCAGCATTGTTAACCTGAACGTGGTTCCAAATACAAACAACTTATTAGATAGAATCTCAAGATTTATTTTTCATTTTTCTTTTTCGTCTTTCAAATGAAAAGCTGACGTTTTGAAGAAATGGGTCATCAATGATTTACCAAGTTATCAAGTTTTCCAAATTTAAATTTGACATAATCTGCAAGGGAAGCAATACTAGAAGGATCTGTAACATCAAGTTGATGAAAAACTACATGATCATCAGAAAGACCAGAATCTTTCAATTTTGCAACAGCTTCAAGTCCTCTTTTTTCATCTCTATAAGTCAAAATTACCATGATCCCTTTTGAAGCTAAGTTCCTGCATAGCTCAAAACCAATTCCCTTGTTTGCCCCTGTTACAACTCCATACCTAAGAGGTAGGAAAAAAAAAAAACAAAAAACAAAAATTGATGAAGGTCAAACATTACTTGGACAGAACACATAATACAATGAAATCATGAAAGCGAAAATACCTTTTTGTTGCAAGAAAAGTTGATCCTTCTTCTGCCATTCCGGTCTATAGTTTGAAGGAGAAACAAATGAGTTTTATTTCTGGGTATGGAGGAGTGTGCCAAAAAGTCAGAAAGGAAAAAGAAAATGAGTTAGCTTAAAGCCAAAAGCAATTTTTTTTCCCTTATAAATGAGGAAGCGGGAGTTTTTTCATCTTTTTTAATAAGGTCAGCACACGAATCCATTTTCTAATAAGGTATTTATTATTGGATTTTCTAATAGGTGCAAATCTTTTCTTAAGATTTATTTTTGATGATTTTTTTCTTTTTTCTTTTTGGATTTGTTTGGGAAGATTCTCCAATATTTTATGAATTTGAAAATATTGTTTTAAAAGATTTTACGGTATCTTTTGAATGTTTATCCCAAACCTTTGATCATTCAAACCCACAGGCCATAGCCACAAGCTCTCATATGGTCAACAAGGAAAAACACCGTGCAAAAGCCATAGAACATAGAAAAACAAAAAACCCGGTAAAACAATAAAAGGGACATTCGGCTATGGTGGGAGTCGGGAAGTCCTGGGGGTTTTTTGAACATCCCCAACGATGGAAAGATAGATGAGGATAAGAGGAGGCCGTAGAGCAAATTTGGCTCTATCCAAATGGTTTCACAGTAATCGAATTTAAAGTTGAAGTTTCGAGTTTAGATTTTAGATCATTTTCAGGTAAAACGCAGATCAGATTTGGAAATAAAAGGTCAAACAGTTAAGAAAATGAAATTTGGCAGCGATTAATTATCAAAAAAATAAAAAGAAATTTTGTAGTGATTGGCCGTCACAATCTAGGCATTCTTGAATTTCTAAGCAATGGGATGAATTGGACAGAGAAATGGTCAAAGAGAGAGTGAGGCAGCTAAAATGAGACAGGGTTAAAAAAAACCCGGGTTTTTAATTTTATATCAGTCCTTGGGGCGACTCAAGGTTGACCCGCGGGTCGGCTGGCGCCGCATCCCTAACTCCCCCCAAGCAATAATAATAATAATTATAATAATAATAGTAATGGCCAGCAAAAAGAATAGAGAAGCAGATCCATCAGTGGAAGCTCGGTAAGACACACAGTCGCTCGAAACTTTTGCTTTTGAATAGATTTTGGTAAAATCTTTATCTTTCTTAAAATTTATGCATTTTAATCATTATTTGAATATTTATTATCTAATGTTTTAAAATAAAATTTAATGTTTTATGAGAAATAAAAATTAACGATTATTATTGAAGAAAATTTTCCATAAGAAAAAGTTGGATTATTAATTATTTCTTGAAAAGAAAAAATCTCAGAAAAAAAAAGCATTGTCTCATGGTTTGATCTTTGATGTTCAACTTTATTAAGTAAGGAATTGAAGATTGGCATGCATCAAGCAACACAAAGTCGACCATGTCATTCAAATG
>JBBYHM010369430.1:0-18452 GCA_038381775.1 Adansonia rubrostipa | reverse complement strand
CACTAAATTTGAGCCTGAAACCAACTCAATTTCTTTTGCTTAGTGTTTAAGTACATGGAATACCCTTTGTTCCATTAATATTTTACCAAACTCTTCCACATATCGCTATCACTACAAGAGGGAGGTTTATTTCCATCAGAAATACATCAAATAAAATTTTTCGATGAAAATTTTGTTGGAAAAAATCGATCACCGTGATTGAAATGATTGATAATATTTCTATTAGCAATATCTTTTCCATCAAAAATAGTTTTTTCCAATTATACATTTTCGATGGTAACTCTATCAGAAATAATATTTTTTGATAGAATGTTTCTGTCATTGAAAATTTTTAGCAACTTAAAAAATTCATCAAAAATAGTTTTCAAAGATGGAAAGCATCCGGAGAAAAAATCATATGTAGCAATGGAATATTTCATTACTGATTACTATTTCTAACAAATTTTTTATTTTAAAAATCCATCGTTAGTAGCTTTTAGTGACCAAAATCTTCCTCTCTAAAAATACTTTTAATTTTTAATTTTTATTAAATTTATTTTATTATTTTTATTTAATATTTAAATGTTTTTAAGTTAAATAAATTAATTTTGAAATAAATATAAATTGCATTTATCGTAATAAAAATGTTAAATGTAGATATATAAAAAATAAATAAAGTACAATGAAATAAGTTGAGAATATTTTACTAGTTCTCCTGGATTTATGTGATCATAAAATTCGTATGCTCTAACTGCTCTTGCGCCAACTGCATTTGCCATTAGAATGGGAAAATCTGTTGCTCTGGATTATCTTGGTGCTATAATATTTTGAATAGAACCTGCTGAATCTGACTAATAACATTAGTGAAATAGTCCATCTTCTCATGCAGACTAGGATCCATCATAGGTGATTGTGGTGCCTGTTGGGCAGTGGCAGGAGTGGTTAAGGAGTAACTTGCAGCATCAGATACTACTAACCCTCGGTTGATGGAAAATTTTGGTGTGCCTTCGACGTGGTTCCAAATCCATAGACATGTGTTCGAGTGGTCTCTACGCCTCCAAGAGCCTCAAACCAACTCTGAGGGTCGAACTCAGATACATCGATGAATCATCTTCAAATCGTTGCTACAAATTTGCAGCATAGTTTTCCTACAAAATCAATCGAAAGTATGAATTAATATTTAATGCAAAATAATAGCATTTATAAATGTATAATAGTTTTATTAGTTATACTGACAAGACGAGACTTTTCGTTGACGAAGTTTCTAGTACCTTAGGCATGTCGGTGAGTCACATAAAGACTTTTAAAAATGTCAGTCACACTGCAGCTATTGTGATCAAGTTGATTTGATAACCCTTGTAGTCCTTAATGCGGCTAGTCTAGAAGGTTTTCATTGCTTGCATTTCGTATTCATCATATCCTTGAACCGTTCCCTTTTAGTAGTCTCAGATAATCATTATACAATAGGTTTTTATTCTACAGGCCACTGGCATTTTCCCTACACCAAAAAAGTTATGATTAGTACAAAAGAAAAATCAGTTATATTTTGAAATTTATTAAAATTTTAAGTACAAACTGAATTTTACTAAATGTCTATGCACCTAAAAAATAGTAAGCATATGATCCTTCGTCACAGCCAAGATCTTCTTCCAGCTCGACAATGGTACACTATAATGCTACATAATCAATATAGCAATAGTGGCCTTCACGATCAGCTCGACGAAAGTCTTATAATAAAAAGCGATAGTTATTAGGATACAATAATAAATCATAGATAATTTATCGTGACAAATTTATTATTAACTTTACCTGACTCCTTGATGCAATGGATGGATCTCTCACTTCAAGCTGAGGAGTAGTGACAGGATCAATTGCCTTAGTTATCGCTATAGGTAGTGATGTATCAGCCAGGTCTAATGGACACTCATCCATCACAAAGTCTAGGATGGAAGAGTTATGAGGGATGAAGGTGGATCCTGTTCAACTATCACAAACTTCCTTGCATCTGTAGATCCACGACGTACTATGGTTGCTCTAAATGCTTGGAGTAGAGCATGTTGCTGGAGTTGATGACCAGCTTGAGCTTTACCTCTGCTAATAGCTTGCATCGTACCTATAACAACAATAAGAAAAAAGTTAATCGTATCCATAATGTAAATAATAATATATTTAATGGATAAATAAATTATTTAAATTTATACTTAAAAATTAATTAGATCTATAATGTAAATAAATTTAAGAAATAAAATTAAGTCAAAAAGTTATTTAAAAAATTAATTAACTTCTCTATAGCAAAATTATAAAAAATTATTAAATTTATACACTTAGTTTTGTTTTTTATAGCACGATAAGTAATGTGACGACGAGCTAACAATCGACAACAAAGAGAAGAAAATGCCATAGCTTAAAAAATCAAACATAAATATTTTTATACTCATTTTTATGTAATCTACAAAAACTGTCCTAAAAATTCACAAAAATAACTTGTAACCCTAACCTTAAAACCCTAATAAATAAAACATATATATGCAACACAAATTATGAAAAAATCATTTTAAAATAATAATAATGAAAGAAATATACTAGATTATCTAGGAGAGAACTGAGAAACCAAAAAACAAAAAACTAACCATGTAAACCTTTAAAAATGACGACTAATTAATCAAAAAACAAGAAATAATAATAATGTTATCAAAATAATGCTAAAAAGTAAAAAAAAAAAAAAACTACTTTAAAATTTCGTATATAAAAGAGAGTTTAAGAGAAAAGAAATTTGGAGTCAAAGGGAAATGAGAGATGTATCAGATTATATAGCAGAAGTATTTCTGACATTATTTTGTTTTTTTATGGAAAAATCCACAAGGAAAAGTTTTGACAATTCTGTTCACCTCCCAATGAACATTTGTTGGAAATATTTATTTCTGACTAAAATTTTAAACTATTTTTGACTCATAAAAATATTTTGGGCAAGAAAATTCCCTCCAATATCATTTTCTGTTGGAAATAATATTTTAAATAGAATTTCTTGCCAAAAGATATATTTTTCCAACAAAATTTTTGTTTAAAAATATTCTTTCCGACTGAAATAAAAAATTTTTAATTATGGAAATCACTTTTTTGATAGGTTTGTCATAAAGATTATATCTCCTATGTAATCTCATAATGATCTCATAGAGATTACATCTCTCGTAATTCTAAAGGTTAACACTATTTTATATTTACAGAGCCTATTATTTGACCACTAAGTATTCTTATTCACTAAGATTTTTTTTTGTCAATAATATTTACTTGTTAAATAAACTTAGCAACTAAGAATCTCCAAACCAATAAAATTATTGTTGGGGTCTATACTCACATAGGCCCACAAGGAGTTAGTTTCTTTACAAGAGAACTTGTTCCCGTGATGGTCCCAATAGTGTAAACAGATAGTTGTGATACTTTAAAACCAATTGATATTCTCAATGAAATTTTAATTGAATACTGCATCAAACATATAGATATATATATAACAAAACAAGATTGTTGTTGAATCTTTTAAAGGGAAACAATTCCGAAAGTAAAGACTGGCTCGAATATATCAATACAAAGTGTTTATTTATATAACATGATTCGATTCTTCAATGCAGAATATACAAGACAAATAAATAATAGAAATTTACTTGATTTTGTTGAATAGGAACAAGAACATTGGCAACAAATAAACAAGAAATGTATGAATAGTATGAAATAACACTGTCATAGCAAGTAGGTTTTACTTTATTCATGACAATATGTATGTGATTTTCTCAGTATTTTTCAACAATATTCCTTCTAATATTCATGGGAGGTGGCTTTAGAAGATTCTTTTCAAATCAAGGAAAAGTTGATGTTTTTATTCTGAGGAAGAGGAGATCGAAAAGGGGAATTTTGGTCTTGTTTGGTTTGTAAGTCTGCTTAATTCAAGGAAAGTGGTCACAAACGTAAATGGAGCATGGATTTTTTAGTATAGAATTAACTATCAACATGGCAAAATTTAGAGGTAAAGAGTCATATTGGAGAAAGGTAACTCCTTTATTTGGTGGCAATACGAATCAAAGACCAAGAGCCAATTAAGGGTACCAACGGTGGTGTGATGCAGATAAAAGGGATATCAAAAATGAAAATAAAGGCAAAACTTTAGATTTTGAGAAGGCAGGCAATTGTGCGAGGGTATCATTGATGATGAAGCTTTGCACGGGTTAAAAAAGATTATGGTTGGAAAACCGAAGGGAATATTTGATTGTGCTTGGTTCTTGAAAAAATCTCCACAGGTTTGGATGCTTTGATGTTACAGTTAAAAAACTACTCGGAGTCTATTTTTTAATTAAGTTTAAAGACAAAGAGAAAGTTGAAAAGTTAAGGTTGGGAAATTGGTCTTGGGTGAATGAGTGGCTTACGGAGGTGGAATCGTGTTATGCTATGAGATTCTTATTCAAGCTTGGAATGTTTCTACATTCCAAAATATTGTAAACATCTTGGGCAACTTCCTTCATGTGGATTATAAAATGCTTAAGATGTCTAAATTTATCAGAGGAGCTGTCTATATCCAAACTTATGATCAAGTCAAAATAGATAAGATTATCACATAAGCTTTTTCGTAAGAGTTTTAGAAACCAAATACAATCCTGAGTATGTGGAAGCTGAAGTCCATGAGTGGGATGATCCAATGGGTGGCTCGAAGGGTGGCTGGCTTAACAATAACGGTGGCTCTAATGGTGGTAGTTCAGCAGGGTACTAAAAGAGGCTAAAACAGAAAGGTCTCGCATGTTTCATATTATCTGACATGTCACGTGATATTTAAGAATAAATTTTGTAAATTAGAAAAAAAAAAAAGATAAGTTACATTTTTGATCATGTAACATTTTAAAATTTTATATTTTAACCATTGAACTTTAAAAATTTCACAATTTGGTCACAATTAGATTCATCATCCATCTCCTAGTTATCCCAAGTGTTTCCATGGAAACAACCATCACCATAGTGGTGATAATATGATATTATGGTTATTATTTAACAGTTTCAGTACTTTCTATTATCGATTTTCATGGTTAATATATATCAAAATTGGTCGTCATAACATTCAATACACCTATAATCGTAATAAACATGACACAATAAAAAATACATGGTAGACCGCAATTTAAATCCTATTAGCATCCAAAGTCTCCAATCAAAAATATGCAAATATGATCGCAAAATTTTCATAAATCAAATCTTTTTTTTATATTTAACGATGGTCATGTAAACATTTTGCGTCAAATGATTCCCTAATTTCCCCAATACTCGACAAAATTTAGAGAATCATTCTTCCCCACTAAAGTTTACCAGATTCTCGTAGTATTCAAATATTGAGCTTAAACAATAATATAGTGATTTCACATGATAGTGATTTCATGGTGGTAAAGTAATACAGTTGACGTGAACATAAACAATAAAATACTAAATTAGAAACTCTTTGTTTTAGTATTGTGTGAACCAATTATTATTATTTTTTTATGGTTGATTACTTGACTTGATTATTTTTTTTTTTTGTTAATATAAATTAAGATAAGTTTAATTAGTACAGGCCATGCAACAAGCCAATAAAATTAAATGAATATGAGAGGTCCTCAAAAATGTTGAAATGAAATTACCTTGACTTATGTTTATCATTACATTTGTGTGTGTGAACCAATAATCATTAGTTAAATAATTCGGTGAAAGAGACAACATACTAGTCAATGGAATCATGGAATATGAAAGGATAAATCATTGCAGTGTATGCATGTATGTATGTATGTAATCACTTATTAAAAGTTGAAAAATGAGAAAAAAAGTATAATTATTATAGTAATTTTTTAAAAATTCTATGATAGTGATTGGTTAATTGTAAAAAAAATTGTCATTAAAAGAGAAAGAAAAATATATGTAATTGGTGCTTATAGGCTAGAAGTGTAAATTTTAACTCGAATTCAAAAAATTTGATCAACCCACTTGAACCCTAACCAGATCTAACTATTTTTGGCAAAAAAATATTAACACCTTGAAACCGACCAATTTGAATATGAACTTGAAATGACTCGAATCTGGAATGACTTGAACTCGAAACGAATTGAGCAATTTATCCGAAATGACTCGAACCCCAAAATAACCAAACCCAATAAACTCAAGTATTAAACTTAATTGATTCGAAACCTATTAACTCGAATGTTAAACTCAATTGACTCAAACTTGATTAATTAGAGTGTTAAACCGATTGATTGAGCCCAAAATAATTTGAACTCAAAATAACTTAAAATTGAAGTGACTCGAATCTAAAAATGATCTAAAAATGTAAAGGCATAAAATGACTAACCTTAAACCAACCTAACTTACCCAATTTGCAAGTCTATTGGACCTTGTTAACCAGTTCTACAAAATAAATTATCTCATGTGTCTTGCTGTTGACGAACATATATAAATGTTTAATTATTCTTGACTTCACCGTATAATATGGCCAACAATAATAATTTACCAATGTTTAATTATTTAATGATTATTTAAATGATATTATTTTAGTTTTTTTTACGTATGAATTTAGAAAAATCCATTAATTTCTGGATTTTAATCAATTTAATTTTTAAATCATCCTACGAGTAAAAACAGTAAAAATGACTTTTATATTTACAACCTATTCATTTAATTATGTTAGGGATTTTTGAATTCATAATTAAATAAAAAATATTTATTATTCTACAAATCAATGATGATTTTTCAAATATACGAGTCGATTTAAAGAATTGATACATATAAAATAGTTTTTTTTTTTGCCAAAATCTAAGAAGAGGAGAAGGTGATAATGAAAATTCCTCCCCAAAAAGTTAATTATTGATATAAAATCATCACTTTTAGAATAAATATCTTATCATGAAAATTCAACTAATTGAATGAAGATATAATTTATATTCAAATGCAACTAATTCATAATAATCTAAAAAAATACAATATATATGATTTCCAATTCTTACCACAAACCACAAAAATACTTAGAATAACTTTGAAACGTTTTATTATTTTGTAAAATATACACAACACTTTTGACTTCCACGGTTTATTATTAATTTTGCCTTAAAAAAAGGAATTCATTTCAGTATGAAAAGCCGGTTTATTTTCATTGTAGTAAATTAATATAGTTAACGTCAACATAATCAATAAAAAAATTATTTTAGAAAGGTACACTTTGTTTTCTAGTGAATGGTGTGAACCAATAATTTTTTATCATTGACGACTTGACTTTATTAATTTTTTTATTCAGTTTTTTTAATGTTGATCTATATCCTTCTGACACAGTAATCTTATTTATTTTTGTTTTCTACCAATATAAGGCCACTTAGTTAATTATTAAGACTAGTTTAATTAGTATATGCCATGCAAAAGCCAATGGCCCTGTAAAATTAAATGAATATGAGAGGTTCAGAAAAATGTCAGGTTGGGTTTTTTTTTTAGTGTAAAATTGGATTTTTTTTTTAATTGAAGTTGATAAAAAATATTTAATTATTACATTTACATTTATTTCTTACAAAGTACGCTATAGCCCGGAAATAGAGAAGGGATGAAAAATACAGGATTTAAAATTTAAACTTATTAGATGATAATTAATTATGTAGATCAATTGAGCTAAACTTTGAGTTTTATTACATTTATACTTTTAACGTATATATCCATTTAAGCTTGATAAATAATTAATAAGTATATTTGCGGACGAACACGCAAGAAGAACGTAAAAGTTAAAGAATAATTAAAGAAGTTGTAAATATCTAATTTTGTTCGGATTTTTAAATCCAATGGGTTGCTCTCTATGATAAATTTTGCTTAAAAAATAAGAATTTATTTCTATATGAACATAAACAATAGAAATTACATTAGAAAGATGCTCATTGTTTTTTAGTGTTTGGTGTGAACCAATAATTTTTTTATCTTTGACGACTTGACTTCATTAATTTTACCTAATTAAGTTTTGTTCTTAACTTCTAAAATAGTTAACAAAAACAATAATAATTTCTAATTATAAATAAAATATCATTCTAATAATTTTACCTAATAATTTAGCAAAAAAAATAATAATAATAGTTTCCAATTATAAATAAAATATCATTCTAATAAATGGATTTATTAAATAAAAGTGGAATCGAATTTTACTACTTTATTTTAATCCTTCGTTTCTCCTTTCTCCTGTATTCAAGAATACAATAATTCCTTACATCCATGCAATAAGCATTAAATTGATAAGGGATTTAAAAATAAGTATTAATAAAGTTATTTAAATTTAATTTAATATTAATTAAAATTACTAGCAATTTTAGGGTTTATGGTTTAAGATTAGTGTTTTAGGGTTTGAAAATTTTTAAGTTCTTAAATTAATATCCCAAATTTCATTGTAGTAATTACATACCTGAATAATCCTAAGTGGAATCCCCTATTTGACATAACTAATTTAATTTAAAGCCCAAATTAATAACCCTAAGTCATTATTTAAATACAACAAATAATCTCAAAAATATGATTTTATCCATTGCTTAGTTGGCCGCATATAATGCTGTAAAATTACCTATATAATCCAAAAATCATTATTTAAAACCTCGAATAGCCATAAAATCATAATTTAACTTATTTTTAGTTAATCAGAAAACCTGCATTTTAACTTCGATTCAGGGGGTTTAGTATTTATAAAGAATTTTAGGGTTACAATTTTGTATTTTTGAAAATGATTTATATTGTATATATATATATATATATTCACTTTAATTGTCAAATTGTCAATTTTTAAATTCTATTTAAAACAGGTTGAAAGAAAATTGAGCGACTTAGAGATTCTATATTTGCAACTTATTCATTTAGCTAATTATGTTTGTGATTTCTTATCAATAAATAAATAAAGAAAAAGTTTTATAATTATTCTATAAATCAATGATGAATTTTTGTTTACACAAAAAGATTTAAAGGATTGAAACATATTTATTAGTGTTTTTTTTTTTCTCAGAAGAGACCAAAATTTAGGGAAATAAGAGAATTAAGAGAAGGTGAAACTAAAAGTCTTCGGGATCGAACCTCAACCTTGCAGTAATTCACCTCTTAAGACAGGTAAACAAAACATTTAGATTCATAGAATTATTAGCTAGTTTTTGTTTAAGGAATGCTCGACAAGCATATAAATCATTAGGAAAAAATATTTAAATTGTATGGTCAACAACGTACAAGATGATCAGATAATTTCTCAAATAATTAAGTGAAAGGGACAAATAATCAAGGAAATTATACTATCTACAACCTTGGTTCTTATTATGTGTCTTGTTGCTGACTTTTCTGCACGTTTACTACTCAATTTCTTACGTTCGAATCTTAATTAGTTAACGAACATATATCATTGATTTATTTTAGGCATGAACACAAAGATGATTATGTTTTTGTAATTTGACTAATCACAATGAAGACGAAGTGAGACTCTGTTTGATTCCTTCAATCGTCTCCCTTATAAAGAGCAAATAATAAAGAGGGAGGGAGACCTCGCTGGTGTGCCTGAACCGAAGCACATGATGATGAGAAGCCGTCGAGGTATTGGTGCGCCGGATCCATACCAGGCTTCGTCGTCAACGGCTCAACCAGCAAATGGTCGGGAAGTGCGAACTCGACAAAGTATGGCGGGACAACAAGGCAATCATAATTCTGAGGAAGGATTCTGTCTCTATGGCCATGAATTGTTTTGCGTTTTTCCTACCAGCCAAACTACTATTTCTCATAACCGTGTTGTTTCTTTATAGCTCAATTTATCTCTATGGTGGTTGTTTTTTAGCCAACATTATTATTTTCTCATAAATCATTGATTTTGGCTTGATTCCATGGTTAGTTAACTTTTATTAAAATTCTTACCCACTTTAATAAATTCTTCGATATTTTCGAGTAAATTTTTTTCTATTATTGTGAATTTTTACTTTGGTTTTTGATTGAAACTTTGATAACATTTTGTTATTATTTTTGTGATGTTTGGAGATTCTATTGATTTTCTTTCTTTCAATGGCCCCTCCCCTCTCTCTTTTTCCCATGTCTCTTCCTAATGAAAATAAATAAATAAATAAATAAAAACCCAACTTTAATATAATGATAGGGATTGGCTCATGCAAATGCTTTATAATTCATAAGTATACATACACACCGATTTATTTTATTTTTTCCAGTTTAATTGATTTCTATTTTCCTTTTTAAGGCATTTTAATAGCATGTTTAAGTGTAGGTCGTATTCTTTGGGGAACTCAAAAGAATGAAAAGAAAAAAAAAAACCATCATTTGTCATTTTTCTTCCATTTTTTCTTGTGCGATTAAAAAGAATCCCCTTTCTTCATTGTTTTTAGCTAGCGACCTTTTGCAATTGAAAAAAAAAGATATGAATTCTACACTGTTGTAAAGTTTTCTTTAAGTATGTATATTTTTCAAGAGTTTATTTTAATAATTTCTTTGATATTTTCTTGAAAATTTATCTATAAATATGAATTTTTATTTTCTTTTTAATTCATATTTTTGTTGTCTTTGAGATTTTTTTTTTTTTTTTGGAGATTTTACTAATTTTCTTTGCCGATCAATCCCTTTTGCATTTCTCTTCATAACAAGAAAAAAAAATCACATAGGGCTCAATTGGCTGCAAATTGGTGGACAATTGGAGCCTTAATGAAAATATAATATAAAATCCCAGCTTTAAAAGGATCTTAGATTGAAGTCAAAACACCCTTTCTTTGCATCGAAAGCAACTATAAATTTAATCAGAAGATATTGTAACGCTACTCTGACAATCAATAATATCATACTGATGTACAAAACCATATATATATATATATATATATATATATAGATTCAAGAAATTAAATTCTATTAAGGTCTATATTAACGTATCTTTATTCCAAGCATAGATGGAACCTAAGTTTTTTTTCCTTGTTATGTTGGGCTTCTTTGATGCTTGCATTGAATTATCAAGTGCCAACCATATTAAAAATGGTGAATCTGAACCTCTTATTTCATAATGTTATGTTTGAGCAGGGAATTGTTGTCCTGATTGTTCCGATGGACATTGCTAAATCAACGACTCGGGATTTCACTGTATTGCCCACTGAAACAATTCTACAACTCAAACAAAAAGTGGAAAGGAAGCTTCGCTATGCAGCAGAAAAACAAGATCTTTTCCATGGAAATGCAATTCTACGAGATGATTGTACTGTGAGTCAGTATGCAATAAATAATGGGGCTCGGATCATTCTGAGAGTGAAAATTACTCTTAACATAATACCATATAATGGAAGAGATCAATTGCCAACAACACTAAAATTCTATGACACAGCTACCCTGTACGACTTGAAGGCATCGTTTCCTGATGGTAAGAGCCTTTACTGGCGGGATCGTAATCTTAGAGATAAGGACCCTCGTAGACCTCTTTTGGATATTGGTATTAAAGATGGAAGTACCATAAAAGTTAAATGAATTCCATTCCATTCCATTCAAGGTTCAAGGAAGCATGTATACGTGCGTGACTGTTTGTGATTGTGGTCATTCTTTTTCCTTTTTTTTTTTTTTTGTGACGAATAATTCAGTGTGCTTATCATAATTTACGATGCATAAATCAGAAACTAGGATGCAACCTGATAGCATAAAGCATCGGAATCTCTTTTGATGTTATGAGATGCATTTTAATATGCTATGAATTTTTAAGCGGAAAAATATTAACACTGAAATCAACATGAAAATAACTCACACATAAGAAACAAGATTTTATGTACTTTGACTTTAATTGCCTACATCCATGGATGAGAAAGAAAATGCATTATAAACATAGAGATTACAAAAAATTGCAAAAAACCTAATAAACAAACACTAAATTTGAGCCTGAAACCAACTCAATTTCTTTTGCTTAGTGTTTAAGTACATGGAATACCCTTTGTTCCATTAGTATTTTACCAAACTCTTCCACATATCGCTATCACTAGAAGGGGGAGGTTTATTTCCATCGGAAATACATCACATAAAATGTTAGTGAGTCACATGAAGACTTTTAAAAATGTCAGTCACGCTACAACTGTTGTGATCTAGTTGATTTGATAACCCTTGCAGTACTTAATGCAGCTAGTCTAGAAGGTTTTCATTGCTTGAGTTTCGTATTCATCATATCCTTGAACCGTTCCCGTTTAGTGGTCTTAGATAATCATTGTACAATAGGTTTTTATTCTACAGGCCACTGGCATTTTTCCTAACCAAAAAAGTTGTAATTAGTACAAAAAAAATCTGTTATATTTTGAAATTTATTAAAATTTTAAGTATAAACTGATTTTTACTAAATGTTTATGTACCTAAAAAATAGTAAGCATATGATCCTTCGTCACATCTAAGATCTTTTTCTAGGTCGACCATGGTACACTATAATGCTACATAATCAATTTAGTAATAGTGGTCTTCACAATCAACTCGACGAAAGTGATGCAGTGGATGGATCGCTCGCTTCAAGCTGAGGAGTAGTGAAATGATCAATTGCCTCAGTTATCGCTATAGGTATTGATGTATCAGCCAGGTCTAATCGACACTCATCCATCACAAAGTCTAGGATGGAGGAGTTATGAGGGACGAAGGTGGATCCTGTTCAACGATCACAAACTTCCTTGCATCTGTAGATCCATGACGTACTGTGGTTGCTCTAAATGCTTAGAGTAGAGCACGTCGCTGGAGTTGATGACCAGCTTGAGCTTTACCTCTACAATAGCTTGCATCGTACCTATAACAACAATAAGAAAAAAATTAATCGTATCCATAATGTAAATAGTAATATATTTAAAAGATAAATAAATTATTTAAATTTATACTTAAAAATTAATCATATCTATAATGTAAATAAATTTAAGACATAAAATTAAGTCATAAAGTTATTTAAAAAATTAATTAACTTCTCTATAGCAAAATTATAAAAAATTATTTAAATTTATACACTTAATTTTGTTTTTTATGGCACGATAAGTAACATGATGACAAGCTAACAATCGACAACAAAGAGAAGAAAATGCCATAGCTTAAAAAATCAAACATAAATATTTTTATACTCATTTTTATGTAATCTACAAAAACTGTCCTAAAAATTCACAAAAATAACTTGTAACCCTAACCTTAAAACCCTAATAAATAAAACATATATATGCAGCACAAATTATGAAAAAATCATTTTAAAATAATGATAATAAAAGAAAGATACTAGATTATCTAGGAGAGAACTGAGAAACCAAAAAACAAAAAAATAACCATGTAAACCTTTAAAAATGTAGACTAATTAATCAAAAAACAAGAAATAATAACAATGCTATCAAAATAATGCTAAAAAGTTTTTTTTTTTAAAAAAAAAAACTACTTTAAAATCGCATATACAAAGGAGAGTTTAAAAGAAAAGAAATTTGGAGTCAAAGGGAAATTAGAGATGCATGTCGCAATCAGATTATATAGCAGAATTATTTTTGACATAATTTTGGTTTTTTATGGAAAAATCCACAAGGAAAAGTTTTGACAATTCTGTTCACCTCCAAATGAACATTTGTTGGAAATATTTGTTTTTGACAAAAATTTTGAACTATTTTCGACTCATCAAAAATATTTTGGGCAAGAAAATTCACTCCAATTTCATTTTCTATTGGAAATAATATTTTCAACAGAATTTTTTGCTAAAAGATATATTTTTCCAGCAAAATTTTTGTTCAAAAATATCATTTTCGACAAGAATAAAAAAATTTTAATTACGAAAATTACTTTTTTTTACATGTTTTATCATAAAGATTACATCTCCCATGTAATCTCATAGAGATTACATCTCTCGTAATTCTAAAGGTTAACACTTTTCTATATTTATAGAGCCTATTATTTGACCACTCAGAATTCTTATTCACTAAGTTTTTCATAAGAGTTTTAGAAACCGAATACAATCCTGAGTATGTGGAAGCTCAAGTCCATGAGTGGGATGATCCAACGGGTGGCTCGAGGGGTGGCTGGCTCAACAATCGCGGTGGCTTTAATGGTGGTAGTTTAGCGGGGTACTAAAAGAGGCTAAAAAAAGAAAGGTCTCACATGTTTGCCATGGGGATAATAATACTATTGCCATTAATGATAGAAACATTGATAGTGGTGATAATGTGGAGGTTTATAACAAAGATAGGGTTTTGATGATCAGAAAGAATAATGAAAAAAGTCAAAACCTAATATTGTAGCTTTGATGCTTGCTGTTATAGAGGGCAATGGGAATTGCGTAAACTTAGGCGTTTCCGCCCATATTAACAATGATGAGGCTCTTAGTGGCTTATGTATTAAGTCAAGCTAGAATGAAAATACTAGTGTTATTAAGGATCCTGATGATAAGTTAACATTGAGGGGTAATCAGAGTATAGAGGGAAGAAATTTGGTGCGAAAAAAATAAAAACCTAGATGATTTGGAAGAAGAACGGTTCTTTAAGCTTAATAGAAAAGCGAAAACCAAAAGAAAACATAGATAGTCGATTAAAAAGAGGGAATCAATAAAGAAAAAAGGACAAAGGATGCGGTAAACAATTCATTGTCTGATGGTGATTTTAAGGACATGAGGAAAATTCTTAAAGAAGATGCAAAAGTGACTTGGTTGTTAGGAAAAAAGTTGGGGTGTTATGCAAATTATGACTATAAAATGATGATAGAAAGAATCAATGAGCTTAATGCTTGTGGATAGTGCTAAGACGAATCAGGAGCATTTTTTGCCATTTTATGCTTTCATTATTTTTAGATTTAGGTAGTAATTTGGGTTAAATAGGCGAATTGATTCAGTATAAAGATGTTATGTTGGAATGTACATAATTTGGAGAGTTCATACTAAGGTTTAATTTTGAAGTCACTATTCATAAAAAATGCTAGAAAAATTGGAGGAAAATATTCTATGTTTTTAGGCATTTAAACTTTTGATTGGACTTTTGTAGTGTCTATGGTTACGTCAGTTGGGTTTGTATTGGTATGGGATTAAACTATCCTTGAGTTGGGTAGTATTAAATAGCAATGATAGTTTTCATATGGTTAGTGATAGATAGGTTCAATAGAATAATGTCTGCATTATCTATTAGGCCTATACACCTTGCAGTATGGTGGGTACGAGGGCATTCTAAGATGTAATATTGAAGGTAAAGACTCAGTTAGGGTTACTGGTGCATTATTGGTAATTTTAACATTTTTTAATGATCTCAAGCTCAGAATTAGTTTTGGTATGTTTATTTTCCTTTTTTTCTGTTGCCTAATCATTTTATGGTTACTGAGTTTGGATGAGATGTTGATCTATCTCTATTATATCAAATTAGGGTCTTGTTGTTGGCTCTAAAGTTTTGTAAGTTGTGATCTAGTTTTTAAGATTGTTTGGAGGTTTTCCTTTTAATAATGGAAAATGGTTCTTCTTTTAATTTTTAAACTGGCTCCGATTGGTTCTAGATGATTGGTTCTACTTGTAAACCCAATGTACATCGTCCTTAGAAAGGTACAAGGGGTTATCAGGTTATGGTGGTGCTTTATGGATTTGGAATGAACTTCCAAAATGTTGTTAACAATTTTGCATTTTGAAGTTGTCATTGGATACTTAATGAAAGGTTTTGACAGTGACCACGTATTTAAGATTTCTTCCTTTTAGTCTCCTTAATGTTAGTTTTCTTATGAAGTTCCATCTTGAAGAGAAGATATTATAATGATCTTTAGGATTCATATCCTTGTATGCTTCTTGGATTTGGTTGCCTTAATGTTATATTCTTCGAGTTGTCTTGGAGATTCTTAAGTCATGAGGTGATGGAGTTTCTCTTAAAATTTTCATTGCTTAAGCAGTGGTTATTAATTTGCTCTGGTTGACTCTAGGCGTAGGTCTTTTTTTTTTTTTGCTTGATGTTTTTCCTGTTAATGTATTCTAAATTTGAAAAAAAAAAAGACCTTTTCTAAAAAGTGGAGGCTAGAATGTAGTTTTGATTTTCATTATTTCTTACTTTAGACTTTGGAAGTCAATTTAATGAGTATTTAAAGAAAAGTAATTGGGATATAAAGGTAGATGATTCAACAAAGGTTGGCATGGATAGTGTGAAAAGTTTCGGTGGTGACTTTAGTATTAGGATGGATTGTTTGTAAGCTGTTTGTGACAAATTTTGTGGCTAACTCATGTTCATTTCTTTTTTTTGGGAGGGGGGGTATGTTACAGGTCGTATAGGGTGGTAGCTACTATAATCGAGTTGCATGGATGGTTCTAGGTAATTCTTATTTGATGTGATTAAAATCCAATTTTAATTAGACTTGATAATTTTAGACACGACATGAAAACATGACATGTATATGATACGTTTTAATCGTATATGGTTTATATAATCATATTTTATGTCATAATCGTGTCGACACGTTTATAACGCAAAATTTTCATGTCATAAACGTGTAAAACACACATAACACATGTAAGACGTAGTTAAGACACGATTAATTAATCGTGTCGTAAAAGTATAATGGTATCACTTTTATCTACTTACATGATCAATTAATCGTATCTCAAACGTATAATCATGTCCATATGTATCTATTAACATATTTAAAACACGATAATTTAAAGTATCATAAACGAGCAAACATGCTTAAATTAACAAATTTATAAATAAAACACATCAATTTTCAATATAATTATGTAATACATATATAAACTATAAATATTATTTTAAACTTTTAATTAAACAACTTATTTAATATATAAAAACTACTTTAAGCATTTAATTAATATCCATTATTTTAGTTATTAGTAATAATATAATTGTTAAGATAAAGATTAAGTATAACCAATATGATTTATTCACATAATTTTTAACATATTATGATTATAGTGTATAAATAATTACTTAAATGTAATATCCAATTCCAATATTATATAATAGCATTATATAATAGAAAACTTAATTTAACAATATAAATATCAATATAATAATAATAATAATATATTATCACCTTATAAACTAATTAAAGTATAGGCTCAATCTTATTAATTAATAATAAAATAGGTTTCATATCTTAAATCTCATAGTAACTATTAAATTGATTGTACATTTATAGTAGGCTAGTAACTCATTGTTATTAGTAGTAAGTAGTAAATTAGTAATTAGAAAATCGAAAGTATTAATTAATATTAATAAGCTACTATATTAATTCTCGCAATTTTTTTATATATTTCAAAATTATGACTCCTAATTATGTGAATTGTGAATTGTGATTTGTGATTTGTAAAGAAATATACTACGGTTAAAAAGTAAAATAGCTTAAAAATGAGGAAAAAGGAAGTTGATTGATGATTGGTTGATAATATTCATGTAACTCGTATCCTGATCATTTTTTGTGTTTTTGTGTTATTCGTATTAATTGTGCTATTCATGTTGTAATCATGTTGTGTCATATAAGATATAAACAGATCAATTTTAAACGTGTTATAATCATGTCTTTCTCATGTAATATGAATATAAATCGTATCGTGTTCGTGTTTTAAGGTTTGATATGATTAATTAGTCATGCCATGTTCGTATGTCAAGTAATCTTGTCATGTAAAAAATAAGACACAACATGAAACACGACACGATGACATGAATTGCTAAGTCTAGTTTTAATAAAATGTTTGACTTAGCAAAGAAAAAAATGAGATAATACTTTCACATTGAATGTCATCGAATAAAAAAAATGAAGTCCATTTGTTTTATTATTAATCATATATTTTTAAAACATTTTAAAAAGTTAAGATATACCAAAATTGATGACAAATTTTCAAAAAATATTATAAAATGTATTTAAAATAAATTGCAACATTTGTCATTAATGTTTACTCAGTGTGATGTATCTAAATAACAAACAAAACAAGATGGGAAAATGCATTTTCTGCGTACTTTATATATTACTAAAGCTTTTATACAAGCTAAAACAAAACAGAAATTAACAAAAATATCAATAACAAATCTATAGAAAATAAAGTAACTAATCTCTTAAAGAATAGGACAACTAGAATCAAATAAACAAGAATATCACAGAAACTAAGATTTGATCTAGTTATTATCCTAACTACTAGACAATTTATTTCAACACTCTCCCTTAAACTTACATTGAAAACACAAGTTTAATGATTTAAAAGAAGTATGAAAGTAAAGAAAAGAAGAAAAGCATCCAGGCTCTGATACCAATGTCAAGATGAGAAAATACATTTTTTGCATACTTTATTCATGACTACTAAAGTTTTTATACAAACTGAAACAAAACAAAAACTAACACAAATATCAGTAACAAATACGCAAAAAATAAAAAAATTAATCTCCTAAAAAATATGACAACTACAATCAAATAAACAAGAATATCATAGAGACTAAGACTTAGTCTAGCTTTTATCCTAACTACTAAACAATTTATTTCAACAATTTATATCA